>JBCEWC010000208.1:0-69278 GCA_038996855.1 Solanum aculeatissimum
TCTTTCATTTTTTAAAATAATAATAATTAATAAATTTTACTAATTCTATTTAAATAATTATGGGCCAAGTGATACAAGATATTAAATAATTTAGTCCACCGATTAAATTAATTATCTAAAATTATCCTTTAACTAAATAACCGTAATTACTGAACAGTCGAAAATTTTCAATTTAAATTTACAAAAATGATCTTTTATAAAAAAGTGTGGACTTATTCTCAAAATAACCTAACGAGTCATTACATATTCCCTCTTATTTTCAAAAATTTCAAAAATCTTTTCTTTTCATCCGGATACATTAATTCAGTAATCTGGATACATTAATTTTGATTCTTAAATGATCTTTGTGGTCAATGTATCATGTGTTAAAAATGTTACCTATTGATACTTAAAAATCCTAATTTTTGTATTCAGAACTGAATTTAATGTATCTGGATTGCCATATTTTTTAGGAATTTTTGTAAATTGAAAAAGGGGTAGCGAAAAATGGTAATTAACTGTTTACACTATGTGATTTATGTAAACTCTATTTCCACTTCTAATCCTAATATACTTCCTCCGCTCTCATTCATATGTCATCCTTACTATAAATAGATGGTCTTTAATATTTGTCATTTTTATAAAACCAATACATAAATTACTCTCTATTATAGTCAATCAGCTTTGAAAATATATATATTTGACCAACCAGAATTTTTTTTTAAAATAATTAATATTGAAAGTTGAAGTTTAAAGATTTAAAATAGTCATCCAAATGCATTTCAATTTTTAAAATATCAACATATTTAGTATCATTATTTGAAAATATGACTTCAAAAAAATATTAAATAAGAGCAAAACAATAATTAAATTAGACATTTTTTTATTTTCTAGAAAATCAAATTAGGCATGCTAGAAGATTGTCTCTAATTTTTAAAACAATCATCTATCTATGGAAACAAGTGAGAAAGAGATTCTTTTATGCTTTCTAATTTGTTGACTTTTGACTTACATTTATTTATTTATTTATTTATTCAAAGTTATATAAAATTTCTCCACTTAACTTATTTTGAATAGGAATCATTCAATATTTAATTAAACTATATTAAAAAAAGAAAACGCGTCTATTTTCTTAAACATTTAAATAAAATATAGATCTCGTTTTATTTGTCATCATTTCGCTTTCTGAGGTCAATTTGATTAAAGTTCAAAGATAAATTAAAATCCAAAATTTAGATGGTTGAAAATTATATGAAAAATAGTATAAGTTGCAATCCTCCTCATATTAATATGATGAAAAAATACATCTTAAAATGTTGGTCAAAGTTTATATAGTTTGATATCGATAATTGAAATAGTAATAAGTAAAAATAAACAGAGGGAATATTAAAAATAACAAAAGGACAACCTGTTATAACAAAAAGGTAGTCTGTAGTGGCGGAACCAGGATTATCACTAATGATATTTAAAATCTGAAAAAGTAGCCACACAAACTAATCGAAGGGGGTTCGACATATGCTATATACATATAAAAAATTATTTTAACCATCTATAGTATAATTTATCACAAGGAGATTCGAATGAACCCCTATCAAAGGAGTAGCTCCGCCCCTGACAATCTATTATATACAATTTTACTATGTATTTTTGTAAGATGAATTGAAAATATTAAATTTAATTAAATTGTGATACATGTGAGCCTATGATTTTTTTATTAAATAAAATATTATATATATAAATATATTTTAAAATTGATTTAATATTATTTGTCGAACTTTATGCCTCCCAAAAAGCTAAAATGATATATTAATTAAATATTAAATGATTTATCCAAAGGAACAGGAATAATGTTAAGTAAACAAGACTTTTTTCAATAAACAAATAAAAAGTTAATGTCATGAGGAAAATTAAATAATTAATTTAACTTAAAAAATATTAAAGAGGCAAAGTGGCATATTTCTTTTTTGTACTACCGTCCAATTATTAAAAAAAAAAGAATTAAAGCATAATAATATATATTATCATTTAATTTATAATTAAGCACACACATCGAATGGGGAATTAAAAAATTAATTTTAAAATTGAACTAATCATTAAAATGAAAAGGAAAGTCATCTTCACAATAAAATATTACAATATTTGTCTTGAATTTTAATGCGAAATTTTAGTAATTCAATTCATTAATTATTTGAATTTTTACTTTACTGATGAGGATTCAATTTTTCACTTTGTAATTTCCTCGATAATTTTTTCTTTTTCTACCCAAGCCCCTACTCACCACAAAAAAAAAAAAAAACTACTACAAGAAATTTCTTAAAAAAATAACTTGAAATATCTTGAGTATATATTGATATTATATTCAATTTTTTTCTTAATTTTTTGCCTAATTTTTTCAATTAATATAAATTAATACAATACAATTTCATTTGAAGGTGAACTACTCCCTATTAAAGACGATTTCGAACAACCCTCAGGGTCTGAATCCAAAATATGTGACGAGGGACAGAGAAGTACTAACCACACGATTGATGATTCGTATTTTCATAATTTTTTGTTTGTTTTTCGCCCAATGTCCAATATGAACTCCTTTAAAGACTTGAGTAATTTGAATATAAATCACGTAAAACTCATTAAGAAGGAAATAAACTCTATCAAAACTTTTTTGTTTTATTTTGAAGACTTGAACACGAAATATATAATTAAAAATATACGGAATAATCCATCGATCCCATCGAGGGAATATTTTTATTTATAATTGATATTATTTACAATAATAATTGGCCAGGGAAATAGATATTTGACTTTTTATTTATTTTTTGTCAATGAACAACTTTACCATATTAATTATTAATGGACAATAAATTTCAAAAGAGTCAAAGGATGCATCAAACATCACTTATTAATTACTAAAATCCAACTTGAAAAATATCTAAAATCTTTATAATAAAAAATATCTAAAATCATTGTAATAATGTTATTTGTGGATAATTTCTTTTGTTATAAAGAAATTGGTTCCAAAAATAGATCATTAATAGTTATAATGAAACATAATTATAAAATATGATTGTTATAAAGAGATTTGTTCGTATTAACATCTTGAAAAACTTGACATTTAAATTTTGTAAACAAAATTCATACAAAAAAAATATAATATAAAATGGTCATATACCTATATAATTCTATTCTATATTAGGTTTGCATATATATATATATGAGCCTTGTTGACTTTGTAAACAAAAAATAAATAAAATCAAAGTCATTTTTTCTCAAAAATAAAAGTCAAAAGTCTTTAAGTTGTTATTATATTAATAGATTTTACACTTTATAGTCAATATATATAATATAATTTTACAATAACTGAAGAAATAATTAATAGAAATGATATAGTAAAATCATGTAGACACGTCAATAGTCAACAGATTGCTTCAGGCAGGACAACCCTAACTTGCTCAATTTAGCGACTTATTAAATAGGGGAATAATATATATACATCCATATTTTTATATAATATAATTTTACGATGAAAATGGTTCAATTAGACTCCGTTGAACCTTATGCCTCCACCTTTGGTGTCAAAAGTCTAAACAATACATCATTAGGTGGTAGGATAGGGTGGTGGTACCGCTTTATCGTCAATCTTCAAAACTATTTGGATCGAGTTTAGAACGCGTGAAATTTATTATGGTTTCTAAAGATTATGACCTAGTTAGATGGTAAATATCTTATGATAAATATTTGATGGTACTGCTTTGTCGTCAATCTTCAAAACTGCTTGGATTGTGTTGAGAACGCGTGAAGTTTATTATCGTTTTTAAAGGTTATGGCGTAGTCAGATGGTAAATATCCATTCATTTTAAATCACAAGTCTTAGGTTTAAATCACGATAATAAAACTGTCTTTAATATGGAGTAACTCACACCCTAAAATGAAATTTTCCAACATAAATTCAATTTAATTAGACATCAAAACGATACGCGAATCCAACCCCCTAACCCCCTCCCCCCAAAAGGGGGTCAAAATAGTACCATCAATTTGACAATTTGCACAAAGAGGCCTAGAAAGTTAGGGCAACCCCATATTCTATCCCTAGAGTTTGTTATACGTTATAATTTGGTCCCCAATTTTCATCAATTATGTAATATAAATAATCAATTTTCAGTATTAATTATGGACAAATTGTTTGTCCTTATTAATATTTACAAAAGTCAAAACCTTAAATTTTACAATTAATAACATTTTCTCTTCTTACATGTGAAACAACACATTTTTTCATGTCAAATTTTTTAAGATTATAATGGAATGAATATGATTTCTTTTTCTTAATTAAAGATTTTGAATTTAAAATTTTAAAATTAAAAAAAATCAAATAAAGAGTAGAGGACAAATAAAAATAATAGCGAATAAAGTAATAATTTATACATATTAAATAAATTTTTTAAAATAGATATAATATTTGGATCAAGATTATTAAGTTCAGATGAACTCATATACGCTTTAGTCTCAATCTAACTCCTCCCTCCTCCCCCTTCCCTCCGATAAGAAATGCTTTCCTTATTTGGCGCAAATCTAAATTAGTTGAAATTCGAGATCAATATGAAATGCCAAAATATCTTTTGTCACAAAAAGAATAAAAGGTTGAGGACTATGCTTTAAAACCAATGGAGCAAAAGGTAAATAGCCAATGGAATTATTCATTTCAGTGGGCCATTTTTTATTCTTTGTTTGGTTATTATTTCTAGGAATATAAGAATATATGCAAAAATCTAGATAATGAATTTAAAGTAATTCTTCATATATAGAGATCATGGTTCTCACTTTCTCCCCATGACACTATTTGCTTTATCACTCGAGTCGTTTTATTTCATATCTAGTATTTTTTTATTTTTGAGAATGATTTTTTTGAGACAGAGGGTCTTTTGGAAACAATCTCTTTATCTCTATGAGGTAGTGGTAAAATCTGCGTATATTTTACCCTCTTAAAACCTCACTTGTGAGATCTCACTAGATATATTGATGTTGAAAAGATGATCGAATTGGTTGAACGGGTGACTTTTCAAATGAAGGGTTTGAGTAGGTTTGAAATTTCTACATGTTTTTCTAGTCGAGTCTGTTGTATAAGACTTATCTAGTGTGATTTATCTTTTCTATATGATTTATAGGTTGTTATACTAAAGAAGGATTTACCTAAGGTGCATTTGAGGAATATCAATGGCAATATCGATTCCCTTATCTACCTTAAATAAATAAATAAAAAAGGAATAAATTTGGATGTTTTATGTTTGTGTAGCGTAATTTTACTCTGTCAAATATCAGAATAAAGCTAAACAACTATTAACAGTTGTAAAAAAATAAAAAATTAAGGGGTTTATTAATTTTACACCTAAACGTTATAGTTCAAAAGTTAATCTAAACCAGATATAATTTAAGTATGAAACTAATAAAAATATGATAATTTAAAGGGATGATCCATTATATATATTTTTTTTCAAAACTTAAAAAAACCATATTTGTAAAAACTAATGTTAAAATAATTCATACACACACAACAAATTTCCTTTGAAAAGTTGTCATTTCTCCTTGAATAAAGAACTTTCAATTTTCTTTAATAGACAAAAAGACAAACATAATATTACTTTTGAATAGTATTTTATTAAAAGCAACAAAATATTTCTTGGACTTTGCTTAATATAAAAATAATTATAAACTTTGAATAGAAGTTTTTTTTTTATTATAAGCACATAATATTTCTTGGACTTTGTTCAATATATAAAAATTCAAGCACACAACATGGTCAACATGGTTTATATTTTTCTTATTCTTTCCAAAATTATTTCTAATATTATGACTTTGACTTGTTCCTCACAATTATTCTTTTTTTTTTAATTGGCTTCCAAGAAAATCATCAAACAATTTGACAACTATAAATACCCATACCCCTTTTCTTCATTTCCCTCCAAGCAATTACCAAAGAAAAAAAAAGCAAATAAATTTATAATAATTTATAAATTTCCTCTATTTTATACCAAAGTTTTGCAATTTTTCTTGTTCTTAATTTATCTCTACTTTTAGAAAAATGGTTCTATCAAAAATTTCCTCTGAGTCTGATGTTTCTATACATTCCACCTTTGCTTCTCGCTATGTTCGATCTTCACTTCCGAGGTAAACATCATAATCAGTATCGAAATCAGATATTTCGTATATTTTTATTTTTCTTGTTGAAATCAATCCATTATCGAAAAACAACCTCTTTTCCCTATCAGTTTATAAACACATTTAATTTGATCAAAAAAATTTAATTAACATTTTTTTTGGTGTTATTTTAGGTTTAAGATGCCAGAAAATTCTATACCAAAAGAGGCAGCATACCAAATAATTAATGATGAATTAATGCTTGATGGAAATCCAAGGTTGAATTTGGCATCATTTGTTACAACATGGATGGAACCAGAATGTGATAAGCTTATGATGTCTTCAATTAATAAAAATTATGTTGACATGGATGAATACCCTGTCACCACTGATCTTCAGGTAATTTCTTCTACCTTTCTTTCGTCACGAATTCAGAATTTTGAGTTTATAAGTTTTAAATTTTATACTTGTATCTTTTGCACTATCGACGTATATAACTCAAACTCGAATAACAAAACTTTATATCTGACATTCCTTTCAGGTTTTGTTGTTATTTTATCTTTGTTATACTTTTTCGAACGAATTAGTCATGTCCTTATACTTTCTGAACAAATATACTCTTGTTAATATCAAGTTGCTAAAAATAACCCTTATTTGAATTGACTGGTGGACTCCACGTCATAGCGTGTTTATTCAACGCGCCTTATACATCATATTTTAAACAAAAAATTAATCAATTATGTTCGTGTGATTTCTAAAAGTAGTTTTTTTTTGTAAATTACAGAATCAGTGTGTGGACTCCACATCATAGCGTGTTTATTTAATGCGCCTTATACATCATATTTTAAACAAAAATTTAATCAATTATGTTTCGCATGATTTCTAAAAGTAGTTCTTTTTGTAAATTACAGAACTAGTGTGTGAACATCATAGCGCGTTCATTCAACATACCTTATACATCACATTCTAAACAAAAACTCAATCAATTATGCTTCGCGTGATTTCCAAAAGTAGTTCATTTTGTAAATTACAAAACTAATGTGTGAACATCGTAGCGCGTTTATTCAATGCGCCTTATACATCACATTCTCAACAAAACATTCAATCAATTATGTTTCGCGTAATTTCTAAAAATAGTTCTTTTTGGAAATTACAGAATCAATCCACAAACATCATAGTACATTTATTCAACGCACCTTATACATCATATTCTAAACAAAAAATCAATGAACTATGTTTCACATGATGTCTAAAAGTAATTCTTTTTGTAAATTACAGAATCGATGTGTGAACATCATAGCGCGTTTATTCAACGCGCCTTTGAAAGAGGAAGAAACAGCAATTGGTGTGGGGACAGTGGGCTCATCAGAGGCCATAATGTTAGCAGGCCTGGCCTTTAAGAGAAACTGGCAAAACAAACGCAAAGCTGAGGGAAAGCCTTATGATAAGCCCAATATTGTTACTGGTGCCAATGTTCAGGTATATCATAATTGTATACAAATAATCTTTAGTATACAACATATATACACTCCTTTCGTTCTGTTTTACTTGTCATGTTTTAAGTATAATAGTTTTTTCAAAAAAAATTATTTTGCGGGGTTGAGGTCATAGGATTCCTTCCTCTTTTCCTCCTCCCCTTCCCTCACGCGATAATAAAAATAAATATTTCTTTTATCTTTACTGTAATAAATTTAGATAAAAGAAATAAGGATAGTTTATTTAAATTATGATTTTGATTCATTTTTTCGTAAAAAATATACGAAAAAAGACAAACCCCACAATGCGCACACACATTCCCAAAGGGATTATGCTAGATAGTTCAGTTGAATTTCTTTCGTTTAAAAAACATATTATATAAATTGGAAAAAAGTGACTTTCTTTTGCTTATATAAAAATTCTTAAATCACCTTGATATAAGGAAAAAATCTTAACTCTAGGCATTCTTAGTACTTTTTAGAATTTTCTTGTCTGAATTTCTGACTCCGTCATTTATTGTTTTAGGTGTGTTGGGAGAAATTTGCAAACTATTTTGAAGTGGAATTGAAAGAAGTGAAGCTAAGAGAAGGTTACTATGTGATGGACCCAATCCAAGCTGTTGAAATGGTAGATGAGAACACTATTTGTGTTGCTGCTATTTTGGGTTCAACTCTTAATGGAGAATTTGAAGATGTCAAACTCTTGAATGATCTTTTAATTGAAAAGAACAAGAAAACTGGGTAAACTACTTCTACTTTAATCTGATTTATGTGTCATAATTTTCTATTCAATCTATTCTAAAAGAATAATACGCTTGAAGAATAATTTTGATAATCTACATAGGTCCCAAACGAACGATACGTTTGTTGGATTTCTCACTAGTACTACTTAGATGAAATGACGTGTGGAACTCTGATTAAGAATAATTTTCATACTCTACATATATTAAGTTTACATGTTAAAAGTTTCTTAAAAAGGAATATTTTGAAATAAATAGTTGGTGAATTCATTGTTTATTTTTTATAATCGATATATATTTATTATACACACATATATATGAATTATACATTCACTGACTTTTTTTTCCAGTTTAAACAGTTGAGCGGACGACTATATAGATAATTATTCTTTCTTTTTTAAACTTCGTGACTATTGGAGTATTTACTTAGATGTGAAAAAGCAAAAAAGAAAGATTCTTTTAATTACTACCTTTTGGTTCTTGCCTATTCTCCTCTTTTCTTCTTTTTCCCAAACATATTTTGATAATATTATTCGGCTCAATCGAAAATAATAATTGTATCACACAAAAAAGTCTGTATATGTTCTATGTATCATTCTCAGACCCCACTTATGAGATTACGATGCAGATGGGACACACCAATTCATGTGGATGCAGCAAGTGGTGGATTCATTGCACCATTTATCTACCCAGAGTTGGAATGGGACTTTAGACTTCCTTTAGTGAAAAGTATTAATGTGAGTGGACATAAATATGGGCTTGTTTATGCTGGTATTGGTTGGGTTATTTGGAGGACCAAAAATGACTTGCCTGAAGAACTCATTTTTCACATCAATTATCTTGGTGCTGATCAACCTACTTTTACTCTCAATTTCTCCAAAGGTAAGACATCTTTTCTGTCTCAATTTACGTGACACACTTTTCTGCTAAATACGTCTATGACTTGTTAAAAATCATTCTTCCTTTCTTGAATTTCATGCTTAGTCAAATACTGAGATAGATTTATAGTAATATCGTCTCTGAAAGTTTTTCTTTCCTTCTTATACTTGACGATTTGTCAATTACCGCGATATAAATGGGCATAATTTTGTTGAAGTTTTAATATGATATGAATTTTTGCCAATGTAGGTTCAAGTCAAGTCATTGCTCAATATTATCAACTTATCCGCTTGGGCTATGAGGTAACCCCAAAAAATTTGAATCATATGATATTGCACAAATTGTCTTATTGCAACTTAGGTTCAAGTCGTGGAAGCAGTCACTAATGTTTGCATTAGGGTAGACTGTTTACATCAGACCCCTTGTGATATGAATCTTCTCTGATCATGTGTTATCAAGTCTTGGAAGAAGTCACTAATGTTTAGCATTAGGGTAGACTGTCTACATCACACCCCTTGTGATATGACTCTTCTTGATTGGACCATGCGCTATCAAGTTGTGCAAGAAGTCACTAATGTTTAGCATTAGGGTAGACTGTCTACATCACACCCCTTGTGATATGACTCTTCTCGATTGGACCATGCGTTATCAAGTTGTGCAAGAAGTCACTAATGTTTCGCATTAGGGTAGACTGTCTACATCATACCCCTTCTGGCACGACTCTTCTGGATCAGACCATGCGTTATCAAGTCGTGGAAGAAGTCACTAATGTTTAGCATTAGGGTAGACTGTCTACATCACACCCCTTGTGATACGTACAACTCTTCTCTGGCCATGTGTTATAGAATTGTGGAAGTAGTCACTAATGTTTAGCATTAGGATAGACCATTTATATCACACCTTCTTATGATACGACTCTTCTCTGACCATGCATTATCAAGTCGTGGAAGTAGTCACTAATATTTGCACTAGGGCAGACTGTCTACATCACACCCTTGTGATACATACGACTCTTCTTTAAATTTTGTGATTTTGTGACTACATAATTCGTAACTTAGACCTTCGATTTGATAAATTGCAGGGATATCAAAACATAATGGAAAATTGTCGTGAAAATGCAATTGTTCTAAGGGAAGGACTTGAAAAAACAGGACGTTTCAACATAGTCTCCAAAGATGAAGGTGTCCCCTTAGTAGCATTTTCCCTCAAGGACAACACCCTTCACAACGAATTCGAGGTCTCCGAGACCCTCCGTAGGTTCGGGTGGATTGTCCCCGCCTACACTATGCCAGCTGACGCGCAACACATTACAGTGCTGCGCGTTGTTATCCGGGAGGACTTCTCCCGGACCCTAGCTGAGCGGCTCGTGCTGGACATCATCAAGGTCCTGCACGAGCTCGACTCGCTTCCAGCTAGGTTGAATGCCAAAATGAAGGATGCTGGTGTGAATAATTTGATGATCAAGAATGGAAAGAAAACAGAAATTGAAGTTCAAAGGATAGTTACTGATTTTTGGAAGAAATTTGTTTTAGCTAGGAAAGCAGCTGTTTGCTAGGGAAATAATAATTAATTATTGAAGGAATAAGTATTTATTATTAATTATGAATTTTTCTTTTTGGTTATTTTGTTGAGTAACTAATTAACAAAATTTTAAGAATGATGAATGTGTATCATCTTTTTTTTTTCTATTGAATTAATATTATGTTTGCTATGTTACGTTACACCTTTTTTTTTTTTACATTTCTTTTCGTTCGTTTTTAACTTTCATGTTACTTCTCCAAACATAAATTGCATAGTCTCTAACCTATATCGTATTAATATGGAAAAAATTACAATTTATAAATTGTGAGTTTATATAATATATATACATATATATATATATATAATTTTTAAGTATCTAAATTTAAATTTTAAAATATTAAATAAATCTAATTCATTTTAAGGCTTCTATTGTGTGGTTTTCCAACTCTTTAAAGTTCAAAAATTATAGAGAAATAAACAGATGAAGAATTAATATATATATATAGTAATTTTTACTTTATATATAAAATATAATTTTTATCGAAAAAGATTTAAATGAACTCTTTTCACCCACTTGGCTCCACCCTTATATTTAAAATATACTCAACAAAGTTGGCTAGTCTTGAACAAATAAAATATTCTTGATGTTGTACAATGAAATATGTCAAATTATCATCAAAGGATGTGGTACAATAAATGAGACTGTTTTTTTAATCGAAATTTTAAGTTCGAATCTTGAGTATGAAAAAAATTCTAGATAGAAAACACTACCCTCTGAATGAGATCCTATTATCCAAATTCGCCGAACATCGAACTTCAAATCGTCGAGTTTCAATATAAATATCGTACTCCAAATTTTTAAAAAAGGCAAAGTTTTTATAAAGAAAATCGTTACAACACCAATGATTAAATGCACAAACTTAACCATTCCAACTCTCCACGTATAACTTCAACCACCCCACTAAGCAAAAAGCAATTTCAAGCCATTTTCACAATTCAAGTTCACACAAGAGACTCCTCCACAATACCAAAAAAAAAAAATTAAATTAAATTCTTCCATCTTTAATCAGAGATTTTGGCTTCGAAGACAATGAAAACCCCCTTGGTAGAAAACATTTTTCGCACTACAAAAGAATAAGAAATTCACGATAGACTAATTATGTTGTTAAATAAAGAAAATCATCCGTTAAATAGGGATCTAAAATAGGTTAACGATCAGTAGCAGAGTAAGGTTTTTTTTTTAAGGAGGTTCAAAATTTTGTGGAGTAGATACACAAACTAGTCAAAGGGGATTCGGCGTCAATTATGTATACATAAAAAAAATATTTTTACTGTATAAATAGTAAAAATTTTGCCGAAGGGGGTTCAGATGAACTATTCAGCAACAAATTAAAAATGAATATCGCAATTATTTTTCACTCTTTTATAGTAAATTAATTATATATTATGCGACATAAACCTGAATTAATCGAGTTAGTATACTCTAAATACTAAATAATTATATCAAAAGAAAAAAAAGGAGACTCCTCAACAACCAAAACCCCTATATAAACCCAAGCCACTAAAACCACCAAACACATCTCACACACTTGGAAAAAAAAAATCAATATGGCCATTTCCAACATTTACTTTCTAGCCATATCAATCATTTACTTGCTAGCCACAATTAACAACAATCCAATTCTTCCACAAGCAAATGCAGCAGGAGGAAATTGTGGAAATGCACCTGCTGCTAGCTTAGTCCCATGTCTTGGTGCAGCCAAAAATGCAAGAACCAAAGTCCCTCCAATATGTTGTGGCAAAGTTGGGGCATTGTTAAAGACTTCACCAAAGTGTCTATGTGTTGCAATATTGTCACAAATAGCCAAAAATGCTGGGGCTAATCCTGCAATTGCTGTCACTATTCCTAAAAGGTGCAACATTAAGAATAGGCCAATTGGCAAGAAATGTGGAAGTAAGTGTAACAAATGTTTTATTACTCCATCTGTCCTGTCTTATTTTATGTGGCATTCTTTGACTTGTCACGGTGTTTAAGAAAAAAAGAAAAACTTTTGAAATTGATGGTCTAAAATCATTCTTAGATATTTGTGTGGCTGAGAATCATTTCATTAAGATAAGAAATTTTTTTGAGACGGACCAAAAAAAAAATGGTGACACATAAAATGAGATAGAGTAAGTATTATTATAATTATTATTGTTTTTTTTTTTTTTGCTATGGGGTTTAACTTCTACATATATAACGACTAGATAATATGAGAATTTGTATAATATCAGATCATTCAAAAGATAATATCAAGTAACATTCATAATAAATGGCTTAGAGGACGTTGATTAAGCTTATAAATTGGTTAAACTAGTAACTTTTTACTTTTTAGTAAAATGGGCTCAAATTGAGCCAGGCTTTTGGGCTTTCTTGAATGTGTATTGGCCCATTTATCCAAAAGCCCACTATTTTGTGATTTTGCGCTTCTATTCTATTCTGTGTTGATCTTTAGTTTTTGCTCCTTAAGATCATAAATTAATTTTTTATGGTTTATAAGTTTATATTTTTACATCATAATATCTTATAAGTTATGTCTCGTGTTCTTAAAGAACCTATGCCCTCACTAGGCGTAGGTTAGATTACTAAGATTAAAAAATTAAAGACCAACATATTTGAAGGATAAAACGTGTGATTAAATGACTTTGTATTATTAATCAAATTCTTTTTTATACCTTTGCAGGATATATTGTTCCATAAATATTTTCAGCTTGGATGGAGGAATAAAGATGAATTTCCTAGCTTCTTGATTATGTGTTTCACAAATATAAGTGTTTCCAATTTGCTACAAAAATAAAGTGTTGCTAATTTGGTATTATGTTTAACAAATGTACTACATTTCCATAGTTCCAATCATCATGTTTAGATGATTAAATGGATGAAACTTTTGGTCTTTCATTAAAAGACTTCGTTTCAGATAAAAATTGTATTTTCATCATTTTTCATATTAACTGTGATAAAAGTCCTAAAATAATTCGCAATCGTTTATGGGTAGGTCCGGTCACGTAAATCAAAGTACATTCTTTTTAGAGAATTTTTCAAAAAAAGTAAACATTTGAAACATAATAAGACAAAAAATAGTTAAAATAACTATAATTTGCTAAAATTATGATTTATAGCTACATATTATAGAAGGGAGGTGAGCGAGATCGAGAGAGGGAGGAGAGAGGCGAGCGAGATCCATAGAGAGGTGGATTGTATATGTATATTTGTCAAATTGTATGTGTATATCTGTCAAACAATTGTATATGTGTGACTGATATACATATATATTTGTATATTTGGCAAGCGAGATTGGAAGAGGGATGAGAGAGGCGAGCGAGATCGAGAGAGAGAGGAGAGAGGCAAGTGAGAGAGGGTAGAGTGTTGTGAGAGGCGAACTATATATGTATATTTGTCAAATAATTGTATATATGCGACTGGTATATATATGTATTTGTATATCTGACAAGAGATTATAGAGAAAGAGGAAAGAGGCGAGAGAGATGAAGAGAGGAGAGAGAAAATAGCAATAAAATCCTAACTATAGCTCTAAATTGTAATTTTTTCAAACTATAGTGGTATAATGTAAATATATATCATATGTTTGTCTAGTATAAGTAGTGATATGAAAAGGAATAAATCGCATTCGATGAATGCAATTTATGAACAAATTTTAAAGTTGTAAAGACATATAGTCCAACATTAAGTATTACATTACGTATTCCAATGTATAATATTATACAAGACTTCATTAACAAAATTTTATACTATGTTTCTAGATTACATATAAATTCTCATGACATAATTTTTATATTTTGTTACAAACTAATACTAAACACACTCGTCATGTATAATATGTGTATAGTCGTATAACAAGTGTATATCTATATCTATCCGTCTATATTTATCTTATATTATCTTAAAAGAATGAACCCCCAAATTCGAATATTAAATTACTATAATACTCCCTAAGTTGAATGTTCAATTACTACAATACTTTCAACTAAGACACTCAACTTAGTATATCTTCTATATGTTATGTTATGTTATGTTATGTTATATTATATTATATTTTTTTTTCCCATTGAAGGATTGTGACTTTTTCAATGAGTTATGATTTTTTCAATGAGTTGTGAATTTTTTAAAGAATTGTGACTTTTCTGATAAGACACAACAAACACTTGATTATATACTTTTTCAAATATATTTTCTTACTCTAAGAATGAAAAGAAAGTCATATAATCGACTATACTATCCAAAAATAATTATAAATATCAGACATCGATTATATAAAAAAAGAACATCATTTACTAGTACAAACAAGTGCTTTTTAATGAATAAAACGATAGAAGGTCATTGGTAAACAAAAAAATTCCATGAAAAAAAATCAACGGACTAAACTCTACTGAAAATAATCACATTGATACTATTAGTCGATTTCTTCTAGTTTTTCCAAAATTTTCCATTATAATTTCTGACTCCGCCACTATAAAGAGTTATTGTACATAGCAAGTGGTTTTGGATTGTGATGTACCATGGTAGATTGCTTAACAAAAAACATGATAAAGTTGTGGTCCTAATAATAAGAGGAAATTGAAGCCCAATAAGGCTAAACATACATACCATATTTAGTATTGCTTCCAACAAGACTTTTTCATGTTGAAAATACTTTATAATTTGGATTGTGACATTAGAAGAAGAATGTTTTGTGATGGCATGTTCATGTTGTAGACAACACTGACAAAAGCACATCCATGCGTGTGAATATCATTTTGTTTCCAACGAACGACGTTCAATTGATCATCCTTCGAGTTATACGTAGCTATGCCCTTTGGCTGTATATTTCAAATATCTATTATTATATTCAAAATTTATGAAGTTGGAGTTGGAGAGTAATTTGTGTTTAGTTATACTTTTTGCAAATTTTTTTTTCTTGGTTTCTCACTCGGTGTTATTGGTACCCATATAGGAGCCCAACTATATCTGGATTCGTGCCGCGTAGGGCCCCATTTGGGGGGAAGCACTCTCTATCAAGGATTTTTCCATTTTCAAGGCTCAAACCTAATACCTCTAATTAAGGGAGGAGCAACCTCATTCGCTATACCACTAGTAACTAGTTGTTCTTTAAGATATTCCCTCCATATTATATAAACAATTTCTCCACGTCGAGCATGCATTTCCCAATCAGCTATGAATTGAAGATGGAATGGCATTGTTAATTTTTTTTAAAATAAATAAATAAATAAATAAGCAAAATAAGTTGAAAATCATATTATAAGTTATTTGAAATACAACTTAAAATTGAATTTAAAATTTTCATGATGAATAAACTACTTTTTAAATAAAGTAAAATATTATTTGGAGAAAAAAAAAATGAATAACTTTTATGTCCAGACGAGGCCCAGTCCTAGTTCATTTGTTATGATTGCTCCAATTTGAATGCATAATCATGAAATTATTTATGTACTTTTGGAATTAATGAGTTCAAATTTGATATTTATTAAAAAAAATGATATTTGACATATAATTAAAATGTATATTGAAAATATATATTGGATTTACTGTATTTGGTTCATAGAGTTGAAGATAAATAGTTCATCAAGCTATTCACAAGGGCTAATTTAATCCCGTTTCTGGGAGATTTCAGATGAGAAAATTTTAAAAGAGTTGTCGACTTCAATTACTATTCATGTACGATCCTGTACCAACCCATCTTAAGATAAGAAGTCTCGCGTCGGCAAAACACAGCAGAGATGTTGGGTATATAAGTAAACATGTCTTACCTACTAGGGACGCGTTTTAAAGCGGTGCGAGCCTAGTCCAAAAGTGGACAATATCACTAGCGGGCTGAGTCGTTACAGACGGTATCAGAGCCACTCTTATGTCAGTCTTTCGATGTGGGTTAGAGTTCAATTGAGTTTAGGCAAATCTCGATGAGGCGAGGCAAACCTCAGCGAGGATACTGAGTCCATATATTGGATTGTATATAACAATCCATCTTAAGATGAGAAGTCCTATATCGGCAAAACACATGAGAGATGTTGGGTATATAAGTAAACAAGTCTTACTACTAAGGACATGTTTTAAAGTCATGCGGCCCTAGGCCCGAAGTAGACAATGTCACTAACGAATGGGGTCGTTACAGATTGATAAATAGATCTAATTAACTGTCCATCTTATTGTTTCTGCGTTTTTGACAACTCATGCTTTGTCTAAGTAAAGTCTTTTAATGGCACATTTATGTCCTCTCTTCTGATCCCCATTACTTAGAAAAAGTGAGTCCGCGATTCAAGTACAAAACACATTGAAAAATGTATCACCCTCTTTCTCCTTGTTTTTTCATCCAATCATGTCACACTTATTTTTGGGGTTATGACTCGACTTATATGACATATTTTCAGCTGTTTAGTTAGAAAATCTTTGACTTAAGTAGATGCTTTTAGATTACTATATAATTAACATAAATTACTTGAATTTAAAATAAGTAGTTTGATGAAGATAGAAATATATATCTAAATGAATGTCCAAATTTTAGTTCAAAATATTGATTAAAAATTAAAAATATAACAATGAAAAGAAATATTTAGTACTTGTTTTGACTTTAATGTCAAAACATTTGGCTGAAACTATAACAAATGAATACCTACTATATCTAGATTAGCTATAATTTGATTTTGACTTATGTCTTCCAACAATATTTCAATGATATGCAACACAAATATCTTACAATAACAACATTTCAATGATATGCAACATAAATATAATTACTATGTCATCAAACCCCAGTATTGCTCATTATAATATATATATAAATAAAAAATAATGACCTTCTAGATCATTTTCATGTTAATACCTTCTTTTCGTCAGTTAGAATTTTCTCATAGCGACCCCAAGTTATTTGTGACTTGTTGACACTGACTATTTGGTCGTTTGATCGTTCGTTTGGGTTTTATGTCCGTTTTCCCTGTTTTGGAGCTTTTGAAACTTAAATAGTTGACTTTAGTCAAAATGTCAGGTTAACAGCCTCAGAATGAAATTTTGATGGTTCCATCAGCTCCAAAATGGTCATTTTAGGCTAGTACCATAGTCGGCTTGAGTCCCAAAACTTTTAATGCGAGTTTAAATCATTTGGAGTTTTAGCCTTTGAAAATTGGTTTTGGCATTTATCAACTTTCTTAGAAATCATGCCAAAATGAAATTTTCATCAGCAGAATTAGTTCTGGAATAATGAGTTTGGTCAAAAATGATCTTTTGTTTGATTCTCGACGCTTACAGATCAATCCCGAGCTCCTTGTGCATTTTAGTAAAAATTAGCATGTAGGATTGGGATCCATATTTAGTTGAAATGACTTTGTTAGAAATTTTGACTGCACCATTAAATTTGAAATATTGAATTTGGTGGGATAGCATATTTCATTTGACTACACAAAATTTTGAAAGAATCTCGAGCACATCATCGGAGATCTTGAAGTTGGCAAAATCAGTTGATGCAACAACTGATATTGTAGGACAACATTGGTCTTTGTATTCGTGGAACCTTGACCATGTTTGCAAAGGTGTTTGAGTTTTGCTTTCCGCGATCGTGGGGACCTATGCATTCGCGGAGAGAAGGTTTATTGCCTTCCATGATCTCAGATTGGGTGTTGCATTCGTGAAGGTCAGACAGCCTGACCCTCCACGTTCACGATATTCATTTTAGTCTGGTTCTTTAATTAAAAGGATAGATGTGATTTGTTCGGGAACGAAGGTTTTAAATAGGATTTCTCTTTATATAGCTTGGTTTTCAGTGATTCATAGCTTGAGATTTTTGGAATCTCTATTTCGCCTGGTCCTTTACAATAATTTCGTTGATGTTGTCATAATCATTCAACACTTGCCAGGCAAAGAACGAACCGATCCACAATGGATCCAATCAAATGAGTCCTCTATTGTTTCAGGGACCTATAAAGAGGAATATATCAAACTTAACGATTTTGATCCTCTCCTACGTTTGGCGACGTAGTTAATGAGTTCGAGTTAGATTTACTTTTATCCAATTCAGTGCTCGATACTTCTCTCAAGACTCAAGACTCATAAACAATCCATGTCAATTAATCCAATCAATGAGTCTCATAAGGACTTTTATCAATCCATCAGTTATGTCTCAATCAAACTTTTCAACCTATCAACCATCCAATCATATCTTTCAAAAGTGTTTACACAATCATTAAGAGGACTATCGATTAGATCAATCTAAAGAGTTCAATTAGGAAGACTCTTAGGATCATCAAACTCTATCAACATCATCACCATACAAAAGAAGTTTAGACCAATCATTAAGGGGATTATCAGTTTGGATCAATCATTTGGGTTCAATTATGAAAACTCTTAGGACTATCAAGTTCTATCAACATTATCATCACCATTCTCACATCACAATCACATTCTCAAATCAAGGCTCTAGACTCGATCCCTATATTTTTTATGCATTCTTTTATGAAGTAATCTGTAGGATTTGTGAAATAATTCATGTAAAAGCATGTACTCAGTAAATTAAATTTATGATGATCATCAACATATGAAAATACGAAGGATAAGTACAATTTGCAAGAAAACATTCAAGAAAACATGCATAAAGACAATACTTTCATCTATCAATCTATCTACATCAAATGACATATGGAAGAACAATTTTATGCTTTAGGTTAGTCTTACATACCTGGGATGAAGATAGATAATAGAATTTGTAAGAAATTGATCTCAATCCTCTTGAACCCTAGCTTCCTCTTTTTTCCTTAGCCCTAGTTCTTAAGATGAATTAGCGTAAATGATTGAAAAGTCATGCTTAGCAATTGATATGGGATTGAAAACAACTTCAAAACGACATGGTTTTAGTCTAGGATGGGTGGAGAAAAGACTAGAATGCCCTTACTTTTAAAACGGATCATCAAGTATCGTGATGAGGCAAGTCTGCAATGCGGACTTGTCACACTTCGGTTCATTTTCTTGACAGAAAATTTAAAACGCGTTCAAAAACTATTTTTCTATAAAATAACACATAAATCGCAGTTGTAAAATGCGTTTTATGTGTAATTTATGTAAATCACACTTGTTCAGTGCATTTTATGAACAAAACTTAAAAGTGAACTATTGTGGGGCGCGGACCTGTCGCGTACCTTTCTGGTTTCCAAGAAATTATCTTTTGATCTGGTTGCTCTAAAATTTAACCAAGACCATTTTCCCACACAATTTTTAGTGTTGATCGCGTTTTCGGTCTCAGATTTACCAAAAGAGTTTAGGAATATGCATTACGCAAGCGTCTCTCATCGAGGGGTATTTTGGTAATTTTACCAGGTGTAACATTACTTGTATAGTTTCTACTCTTAAATCCATTACTTGCATTTTTGAACTACGAGTCGGCTTACCTACCGGTAGATCTTAATAAGTGTTATCATGACTCAGAAATGGAGTCATATATGTATGTGTATATATATAACTCATATTTTATTCATAATAAAATATTTCATAATTATATAAATGTTCAAAATTATAAATATTGAATTTTTCTAAGCTCATATCATATATATTAGGACAAAAAGAGTATCATAATCAAATTAATATCATTCATAAGGAATTTTAGTACTCAGTTGATTGACTATCTACGTTAAAAATTTGATTCCTAACCATGTAATCCACTTCTTAATTTCTCCTATTCCCAAATTTTACTTATTCATTTATTTTTGAAAAAATGTCATTCATACAAATTTGGATGTTTCTCATTTAACATACACAAACCAAACTTCTTGCTCCATGTTTGAAAAAATCCATAAAAAGTATGGTCCCAAATCTTACAAAATTCTTCACCTTTGGGCCCACACACCTATTTTGACCTAAAGCCAGGATGACATTTTGTAGGTCCCAACTAAAGTTAGTATAATTGAAGTGCTAACCAACCCCATGGAAACTCTCAAAAGATTTTGGGGTCTACTTTTGTTTACTTTTGGTTTGATATGCTAACTGAGATGACAAAGAGGAAGCCCCACAAACAAACCTAAAGTTTGAAACAGTTGGAAATCAAGTCAGAATATGAAAAAGTTCCAAGGAAAAAAAAAGCAAATACAAAATGTAATGTTTTAAAATGCAAGGCATGATCCCTAATGATCCACTTGTGGAGGGGGGGGGGGGTTAGTATTTTTGATGCTATTATTTTTTTAATAACTTTAGTTATAAAAGACAAGAATTGATTCTTGATGGATCATCACTTGTATTGTACAACTTTATTGTAGATCACCAAGAGTTTAGTATAAAAATGTCTTAGTGGATCATAAGGAGTTTTTTGATGGATGAACTTGCCAAAACTCATAGAAGATCACAAAGAGTTTTAATGGGTTGGTAATCAATTTAGTACAAATATGTCCTGATGGATGTAAACGGGTCATAATTTATGCTATATATGGATCCAATATCTAGTCATAAGTTCAGATGAACTATTAGGAGTTTAGTATAATAATGTTATGACGGATCATAAGAAATTTCTAACGAGGCTTGTCACAAGTCGTAGCAAATTATCAAGAGTTTAATATAAAAAAAAAAGTCATGACGGATCATCAAGAGTTTCTGATGGATGGTCTTGCCACAAGTGTTGGCAAATCATAAGCTGACATTGGGCCATCTATACACAACTTTTTCACATGTTCGAACTGTTTGATCAACCTTACTTTCCTCATCCTGTTCCTAATTATGTCTCTCCTAATATGCCCCTCCTAATATGCCCACACATCTATGAGCATTCATCTAGATATACTACATTTATCTTCTGAATGTGGGGGCTCTTGACTGGCCAACATTGTCCACATGCAACAATATTAGTCCAATAATTTACCTTTGAGCCTTTGCAACACATTCTTATCATATAGTACCCTGGTCACGAGCCTCCACTTCACCCGCCCCGTTCCAACAGGATGTATATATGTCACTTATTAAACCTAATTCAATATTCTAAATTCATGTATTCTTAAAAATTTGATAATAGAAAATACATCAATAGTCATAGCTATCCACTCCACTATGTGATAGAGTGTTTCCCGCACCTTGTACTTGTGAATGAGTGAGATATATATACCTCTTTGCTCAATACATAACTATGTACCCTTAAAACGGAGGCTGCATATCTTCGTCCACTCTCAATTTATGATTGGTAAAGCACAGAATCCCATTCGAAAAAAATGAAGGTTTTCACAGTCTCCCTTCAACGAGTATCATAAAAAAGAAATTCCAGTAGAATTCAGATATTTATTATAATTAATTATTTGTTGGACCCATCATAGATCTTAGGCATTAAGAAAATACACTAAAAAAATAATTCAAACTCCAAAAACTAATTCACACAAGATTAGAATAATGCAAATTGCTCAAAGTTGTTATCCATTAGATTTTAGAAAATAAAACTTCAAAAAATAAAAAAAAATAAAAAAAAAAGCAAAAAAAAAAAAGAAGAAAAAAGCAAGAAAGTTGAAAAAGCTGAATTTGAATTTGTGTTTTGTCTGTGAAGCATGTAAATATATATATATGACATTGCCAACAAAATGATATCATAAGCACTACAATTATTTAGTCCCCCACATATTCACTTATTTAATCATACAAAATTTTAAAAAGTTGAATTATTTAACGAATCCCTAGATAAAAAATTTTAAAAAAATCACAAAATTATATTTATTTAAATAAAAATTTTTGCTTGCTGGCCGTTGACTGGAATTTGCTTCTAAAATCATGATTTCACTATCACTTTATTTCTTTTCTTGTTCCCTTAATACTTTACTTCTCTCTCTCTCTTCTCCAAGAATTTTGAAAGTCTCGAAGTGGATTGTGATGGGATGATTAAGATGTCAGTATTTTATATCGAAGGTTTTATGTATAAGTCGTTGAGAATTTAAAAAAAAAATTGTGATGGAATAGTTGAGATGTCTGTATTTTTCATGTGGAAGGTCTTATGTACGAGTCGTTGAGGATGAAAAAAAAATGAATTGTGATGAAATAGTTGAGATGTTTGTATTTCGTATTGAAGGTCTTATGTATAAGTTGTGGAGAATGAAAAAAAATCATTGGTAATGTTGTTTACGGAAATAAGTCTTATAATGTGCAAATTCAGATTTAGTTGAGTTTGAATATAGATACTGAATATCGAGTAGAAAATTTTAAAAATAATTGGAAGAAATTTTAATGAGGAAGATTTTATTTCGAATTTTTGAATGAGTAACTTTATTAGTGATGAAAAATAGGATTAATAGCATTTTTGATTCTTTGATTATTGATAAATTTTAATTTTAGTCCTTATAATATCTGATTAAGTATAATTAACCTTATAAATTTTAATTTTAGTCCTTATAATATCTGATTAAGTATAATTACTTAGAATTTTGAAAGTCTCGACATGAATTGTGATGAAATGATTGAGCTATTTGTATTCCGTATCAAAGGTCTTAGGTACCAGTCGTTGAGAATGAAAAAACAAAATGTTGATAATGTTGTTTATGGAAATAAGTCCTATAATGTGTGAAGTCAAATTTAATCGAGTCTCAATATAAATATTGAATATTGAGTAAAAAAATTTGAAAAAAATAATTGGAAGAAATTATAATGAGGAAATTTTGTTTTGAATTTTTAAATGAGGAAAAACTTTATTAATGATGAAAAATAGGATTAATAGTATTTTTTTAAGTTTTCAATTATCGATAAATTTTAATTTTAATCCTTATAATATTTGATTAAGCATAGTTTTTAAATATAACATATATTTTTATATAAATGGACTAAAACATATTTTAATTTAAAATTAAATATGTTAAGTCGTATATCATGAGAATTTAAATTAGATTTTACAAATAGCAGAAAAATCAATTTTATTATTTTCCTTTCAAAATAATAATAAAAACAAATGAATAATAAATTCCCAATATAACCTGGAGGCTAGTTTTTGCAGACAAATTAGACAAATCTACATGATAGCTAGACTATAGGACAAATTTTAGGAATTTAAAAATAATGGCCAAAAAGAATAAGAAAAAGACAAAATTCATAAATAAATAATGTGTAAGTCTTTTTTTTTTTAAAAAAAAATATATAAATATTCAATGCGAGTAAGTTATTACCTACCGTTCTTTATAAAATACAAATATTTCTTTATAGCGATAAAGATAGATTTTACTTCATGTGAATTCGACAGAATTCAATAATTTAGATTAAAATAATTTTAAAAAATGTCGTTTAGTAGAAAATTTTTGAAATCGGAGAATGGAACAAAAAATAGGAAGATTCAATTGTCTCCATACAATTATGTTAAAAAGACAATTATTGTGCTTGCAATTCTTATATATATTATACTATATTATTACAAAACAATTTCAAAATCCAACCACCTATACTTAAATTATTATCCTAAAGTTTAGGATTCATAAAAATTAAATTATTTTTTGTCTAGTCACAAGTTTTAAAGATATCACATATCCTATCATAATTTAATTTGGTTTCACTTAAAACTATATTTCTTCTGTCTCAATTTATATTGCGAGATATCGAAATTCAAACTTTTGAAGTTTGATCATAAATTCAGATATAAAAGTAAAAAATCTTGTAAAAATATTATAAATCGTAATAAAAAGCAATTTACAATAATCAAAAGGCGTATAACAAAATTTCAATTTAAAAATTTTTGATAAATCGTTGAAATTCTGCTTGATCGCATAAATTGAAATAGATGTAATAATTGTGGTCACAAGTTTTTAACAAGTTATAAGCCCAAAATCTTCTTGTGAAACATTTGATTCCCCATTATTTATTTTTTCTTTTTGCACCTTGTCTTTATTTTATTTTATTTTATTTTTGATGGGCCATATCTTTTGTCCCTATTTAAATAGTAGATGACACATTTGGAACATACATACATATTTGAGTACTTACTCTTCTCTCCATCACACAAAAACTTATCAATCAACAAAAAATGGGTGACCTTCACTCAATTGCTTACAATGGCTTCCCTTCCCTAGGTTGTGACTTCCATGGCCTTGAAGTTTTCAACAATGACATTTCTCCATGTAAAACATCTATCCTTACTTCTCATTTTAGATTATCATCGCTAGTCGAGTCAGAATTCAATATCTGTTATATACATATATACAGAATTTTTATCTCTAGCTTAGCTTCACCATCTAACTATTCTTTAGTTTCTCTCTTCTTCTTGTTCTTGTTTGGTTTAATGAGTCATGGTAAACGCATAGTTTTCATCGAAGATTTCGATATCTGCTATATATAGATATACATAATTTTTATCGAACATCAGTCTTTTTGTCCCTCTAGCTTCACCATCTAACAATTCTTTAGTTTCTCTCTGCTTCTTCTTTTTCTTGTTTGGTTTAACGAGTCATGGTGAACACATAGTTTTCATCGAAGAATTCGATATCTGCTATATATAGATATACATAATTTTTATGGTACATCACTGATTTTTCGGTATTGAACCCCCTTTTGTCCCTCTAGTAAAGGTAAAATTTTCACCAAGTAATTTACTATGTACTATATATGTATAAATAATCTTATAATTTTTATTTTCACCTCTCTAACTCCGCCCTTGCTAATTATATATAAATAACCTTATAATTTTTATTTTCGCCTCTCTAACTCCATTATTTTTTTTAAAATTTTTAGTTATGGAAAGCACTCCACCATTTTTGTCAAATCTTGATTGTGACTTATCAAGTGGATATCTACAAGATGCTTTATTCAAATTCAACTCAAAAAGAAGACGTTTATTATTGTTTAATGATGATGATGAGAAGGAGAATTATCAAATTAATGATTCAAACAATTCCATTAAGGTATAATTAATTACTTGGTTAATTCTATGATTATTTTTCTTTTTATTGAATTATATATAATTTATTTTGCAGAATTTGTGGAGTTCAACAATTGACCAACAATTTTCTGAGGATTATGATTCATTTAGCCAGATAACCAAGTGTGATAGCTTTTCTGGTAATTATAATTCTTATTAATTTCTTATAAATATTTATCTTGGTTAAATAATTTAGAAATGGTTAGTAATATAAATGTAGATATTATGTTTTGTTTCCTAATATTTTTATTAAAGATTTGAATAATTTAAAAATATATATTTAAAATTATATCATCAGATCTCTCTATAACATTTACAGTCATCGAGTCTTTACCCCTTTTTTAGACCACTCTATAATATATTATACGAATTTATAACATTATTTTATTACTTTAACTAAAATATATCTCGACAAAAAATGCATTTCAAAGCAGTTTGACTGTATACAGAAAAGGTAAAATAATTTTATTTACACTTAATTATCTAATAATTACCCTGATTATATGAATATCTTTTTTCCATCGTCACTGCATAAAACTTAAACATTACTATTTAAAATTATTTCTATTTTTCTTATTTTTCTCCTAACTATAATTCATTTTTTTTTAAAAGGGTTAAGGATGGACTAATTATGATTAGTAACATCCGTTATGATTTGGACATTAATTTGAAATTTAAGAGAAGAAATATAATTAATTTGTGTTATCATCATAATAAATAATTATAATTTTGTAATTTATACTAATGATTATATATGATGTTTTTTATTTAATTATAGGGGATCCAATGAGCAAAATGAGTGAAGAATATTCCAAAAGAAATGAGGAGGAAGCAATTTCAGAAAATAATTATTATTCTTCTAATTCTTCATCAACATCATCATCTCATCATAACAATAATCATAAACAATCCCTAAATTATGGTAAATCTCTTTTTTCCCTTTTATAATTAATTATATTCATAATTTTGAACTTTTTTTTAAAAAATAATTTTATTTGGATTTTGAATAAATTATTTATAAATATTATACAAATTGTGTTTTAACGAGATTGCTGAATTTTGATTAAAGTTATTAAATTTTGTTGAATTATTAAGTAAATTTTTTAACTTTGCCTCTGAATTATAGAGACAGATTTTGAGGGTATTTTTTTTATTTTCAATTGAATTCAATATTTTTGATTCAGAATACATGTATAATATATGCATATGTAAAAAAAATATTCATAAAAATAATAAGATGTATTACTATTAAGTACTATTTATCTTGATTTTGATGGGACTTTTTTCAAGAAATATTGAATGAAAAGACATAAAATTTGTCATTTTCAAAATAAAATTCATTAAAGTCTATACTAATTAATTAAAGTATGACTTTATATAAGAATTTTCAATTGCTAGTACAATTTTTCCAAAAAAATCTTCTTGTTCTAACTCAGAAGGATTTTGTTTTTTAATTTTAAAAAAGAATAATTCCTCTATTTTTGAATATATTATTATTATATTGTTTTTTTTTTTTGGCTGTTGTTAAATAGCAAAAATTGAGTGAAAAATGTTAAAATTGTATAAATTTATTGGATACTCAAATGTCAAAAAGTAACCGCTAATGTTGTTGACTTAGCTTTTGAATTTGAATAATATCTCATAATTATAAGGCAATTAATATATTACTTAGTTAGGTTATAGGTTTTAGATTCGAGTCGAATAAACAATCATATTTTGATATGATATATTTGCTATAATAAATCGTTTACATCACATTTTTAAGGTGTGATTTTTTTTCCGAATCATATTGACATGATATACTTTGTAAATCATATAATCTTTTTTTTCGTTTTTAGTTTAATTAGTGATTTTAATTTTTGAAGGAGGAGGTGATCAAAAGAGAGGCAAGAAAAGGGTGTCTGGAAAAATTGTGTATCCATTTGGGCTGGTGAAGCCTGGAGGGCAAGAAGGCGATGTGACGTTAAATGACATCAATGAGAGGATTCTAATGACGCCAACCCGGCCCGTAAGGCATCCAGTCGGGGACTTTGCTTGTCGTCCGACTGTATCTCCTGCCGGACCAGGATTGTCTGGCAAGACAGTGGTCGCACTCACTAAGATCCACACTCAAGGGAGAGGGACCATCACAATTATAAGGACTCGAGGCTGATGACACAAGTTAGAAAGGACATACCTACCTAGCTAGGGACTAGGGTTCGCTTTTAAGTTACTATTTTGTTAAACTTTTGGGGTATGTAGGATCAGATAGCAAGGCGAAACTAAAGGAGATCGAATATGTAATTTTATATTTTATCTTTTGCTCGTTCGATGAAATAGGCTCGTAAATAGAGAAAAAAAAGGTGGTCGTCAATATATCTTTGACAACTCAGATAGATTTAGACCTAGCTCGTCGTGCCCGTGTGACATGGTATGTAGTTATTTAAGGACAAAGGATGTTATAATATGTATAGATAGGGAGGTAAGTGGATGGATGTGCATATTTTATGTTTTATTACTGAAAATTAGAATGAAAAATGTATTTTTTTTTAAATTTTATTTATTTTTTAAATTTTATTTCTGACAATTTAAAGATTTATGTAAGTACTATTTTGATCTTTAAAGGGATCTTGTTTGTACGTAGCTAAGCATAATGGACTGAGAAAGGTCCTAATAATATTAAAAAAATATTATTCTCGTTTTAATTTACGTGATATAATTTAATTCAATATAAAAAAAATTAAAATTATTTTTAAAAAAATCAAGGTCTAAAATATGACATAGGAGTATTTATATGGTTATAATATATTCGAAGTTTATAATCTTAATTATGTCATAATATTTGTATGATTGTAAAAATAAATTATCAATTTTTGTTAAGAATAAAATAGAAAATGTGAAATTAATTATATTAAATTAAAAAATATGTCACATAAACTGAATATATATAGTAGTAAAAATTTGGGATAGTTTCATTTTTAGTCCTTCAAATATTTATAAATTTAGACTTTGGTCCCTTTAATATTAATGTAAGCATATTTAGTTTTTAATTATAACTAAAATATATGTTTTAATCCTATTATATGGTTATATTTAGATTAAATTTAGAATTATATTATTCTCAATACACATTGATAATTGAATAGTTTAGGACTTAATATTTGTTAAATTTTGTGATCCCTAAGTAGTCCTTTTCATCATGTTGACTAATTATGTTATACCAATAAATAATTAATATTAATATTAATATAATTAAATAAGTTTTAGATCTATTTTTTGAAAAAATAAAATAAAAAAGTGTTAGGTTATAATTAAAAATAAATAAATAGGAGGAAAGCAATGCATGTGACTAAAGTGAACTATTTCTTTGACTATTGCATCCTAAGGTTTAATATAATAAGTTGAAATTGGTAAAGGGGAAAAAAAAAAAGAAAAAGAAAAAGAAAAAAAGGAAAAAAGAAAAAGAAAAATAAAGAGGAAAAAATAAAGAAAAAAGGTAAAGGTTGATAAAAAAAAAAATTCCTTGACAAATATAGTTGTTTTGTGGATAAATAATATTTTTAGTTTTAATATTATCTAGTTTAATTTATGTGTGTTTAATTTAACGTTTAGTCTGTTTCAAAAAAAAAGTGTCACTATTTACATTTAGTGTAACTATTTAATTTCAATATGAGTAAAATTTTACTTTTTCACCCCTTTAACATTTTAAATTTGAGGGGGAAAAATTCTTTAACTTAAACTTCTGAGTAATTATTGTGAATTTTCTTTTAAGAAGTCAAAATAATTCTTTTTTTGAGGAAATAGTTTTTGACGTTAATTATTTTTTATTTTTAAAGTTACATTCGTGGTGTAGTGATCAAAGAATTGGAATAATAATAGCTTGAAAAACAAATCTCAAAATTTAACAAATAGTATACAAGATAATTTTTTTCATATTAATTTGTCTAAATCATGGTTAATGGAAAACAAATCATCAAATTAGTTGAGATGCACAAATCATTTAGAATACCAATTGATTTAGGAAAAGTATATAGGAAATATATTTTGATGAGATAAAAATAAAGTTAATATAACTATAGTAAGTACCATTGTCAAACTTTTTTTTAATATTATATATATATATTTAATTTTTGAATATGGTCATTCAAAAATATCTTAATTCTGCTTCATAGCTATAATTTGGATAATTATATTTCGTAATTATAGTTATAACAACGTTTATGTAATTTGTTCAACGTTTGCATAATTCGCTGTATAATCTGCAATTTTTGTATAATATTTGTATATTTTGCTATATAATTCGTACATAACGTTTGTATAATTCGATATATAATATGTTTCATTATACACTTTAATTCGCGTATAATGTTTGTATAAATCGCGAGAATTAATTCAAATTTTTTGCAGTACATCCTTGCACTTATGCTACTTTCACTATAACTAAAAGGAATATAATATTTTTGGTGGAAGGTCCTTACTCTATAGTCCATAAATTTTAAAATATAGTACAAATTATAATGAGTAGCTATCATAGGTTACACATGTTACCATAAGTTTCATTAAAAAAAATTTAAAAAAAATGGACCATTTCCCATAACACTTAGTGAAGGACAAGTCATTAAATGTAACAATTGGTATAAAACAAGATTTGGTAAAAAAAAAATTAAAAAATCATTACCCTTTGTTGAAAGTTTAATGTGTAGGACCCTAATTAATCATGATTTATGTTTTAATTTGAAATTAATCTATTAATAGGTTGGTGAGTATGGTAAAAAAAAGATAAGAAATGGAAAATGTTTATTTATTACTATATATTCTTTTTTTGTTCTATGACGATAGGGTCAGTTCATGAATTTTTCACTTTTTTCAGCTTGCTGAAAAAGGAATATCGAAAAACATATATGATTTATATCTATGTTATTAGTTAGCGCGCAGATGAATTCCTTTGATCACAACAACCTATATATTCTCTTCAAATGATGAAAGGACGTTTCTATTTTCAAATACAAAGTTGAATCTAAAATTTAAATTTTATGAATTCATCAATAATTAAGATTTTAATATTGAAATCATTTTATTTTAAAAATTATGAGTTAATTTCTACTATTTGTACTTATAGACAGGTATCAAAGTTTAGACGAAAATTAAAATAAGTGAATAGGCAGATAACTTAATTATCACATATTATAGGTAGATTCGATTCAACGATAACATAAATGTACAGAACGAACAATGTGTCAAAGAGAATTTTTAATAAGTACAAATCTTAGTTAAAATATCAAAATAAAAATTATCGACTTTAAGAAATTATCAATGTATTTGACCATTTCCTTTGGCATGCATGCAAGTAAGTCAAAAGAGCTAATATGTCATGCTCTAAGTATAGGCCAATATATAAGTTATTGACGGAGTCAGATTTTTTATTAAGCAAATTCAAAAATATAAAAACATAAATATAAGAATAATTCATGAAAATTTAATATTTATTTATAAATACATATATAAAAATATTTTTAAAAAATTTGAATAAAATTCGAATGAACCCCTTAATTTTATCTGTCTCCGCCCTAGTTGTTGGGGGCACTAAATTCAAAAGTTACAAACATCAAGAAGGTGGGAAATTAACCCCTATAAAGATATTTAAATCTAGTATTACAATACTTTAATTTGATTAATATTTCTTTTTTATTATAATGTTAAGTTTATTATATTAATTAATTAAAATCAACAATTATGGCAGGCATATCTTATAGCTGTATGTCAAATTAAACATAATATCTAAATTTTGTCTTTTTTTCTAAAACAATTATATATTAATCCTGGTTAGGTTAAAAAAAAAATATTTGACATTTCTTTGCACAATTTATTATTAATATATTTTTTTTAATAATCTAGTTATAGTAGGTATAAATAATTTAATAAGTTAGGTGTGATTCAGTGGAAAATCTGCTAGGAAATTATTATTTTTCAATCAAAATCGCCATTTATTAATTAATTAAGGACATAATATTATTTGAGAAACGTATATCATCATTTAGGAATAAGGTATCAATATAATAACGATACAATATACCCAGTGAAATTTTATAAGTGAGGCATGAGGAAGGTAAAATGTACGTAAATTTTCTGACTACCTCATAGAGCTAGAGATGTTATTTCCGGAAGACCCTCGTTTCAAAAATATCATGTTCAAAAAGTAGAAGATACTAGGCAAGAAAGAAAAATGACTAAAGTGGAAAGCAAATGATAATATATAAATACAATAAAGTAACAAATATAAGATATAACAACACAATATATAAAAACACGACTATCCCAAGGTCAGACATTATCCTACCCCTACTAATCGTCTAATCTTCTACCCTGATACACGACCTCCACTCTTTTCTATCTAAGGTCATGTCCTCGGTGATACGAAACTGCATCATATCTTGTTTAATCACCTCCCCTCAATACTTTTTCGCTGTACCTCTCATGGAACCCACACCCAAACTATTATTGTGCCGAAATATAACATCCAATCCAATAATATGTCAAAACGTGACGCCAGATCCAATAACGTGTCGGAACGTGACGCCCGATCGAATAATGTATTGGAATGTGACACTCGATCCACAATCATAATCACAATGGATGTTCTACCAACTTGTCCAATTAAACTAACAGGTTCATTGCATGCAATTTTATTTCAGATAGTTATTTATAATTAGGTTATTTTCTCTTTCTCTATTCAATATGTGCACGTAATACTATCGATGTAGTTAACATGCATTTATAGCACAAACAAGAATAAAAAATCATCCTACCCGAAACAAGCCTTGAAAATCTTTAATGAATAAGAGATTTTCTTTTTTCCAATATCTTGACTCGTTCTTGGTCTAAAAAACAAGAATTACAAAAACTCAACAAACAATGATCTAAAATATTTGGATTACATTAAAATCATAACCCTTAGCCACTTTCATAATCATCTCTCCCAGCTAAATTTTTTTTTCCCGTCATCCATTTTCAGACCAAAATTTTTCCCTAAGAAAATTCTCCTAGATTCTGAGGTCTACGAATCAATTTACAAGTTAGAAAAATCTTTTTTACCTCTTAAGATAAGAATAAAATATGTATACATTCTATTCTTTTATATTTCGTTTATGAAATTATGCTAAATATATTATTATAATCGTATTGGATTTGAAATTTGGAATATATGATGTCCTATTTTAACTTTTAAATTTATTTCTTAAATGAGTTAATGACTTTTTGGAATTATTGTTCAGCCTTAATCAGAGTTGTTGATTTGACTTTCCATAAAAAGTATATTTCCTCACTTCAATAAAAAAAAAATTGTCAGATTTCCAAATTTTATGTAATGCCATATAATAATAATAGTATTTTTTTTTCTTTATCCCTGAGATTTTACTTTACTAAACAATGCACCTAATCATTATAATATTCGTTCCGTTTATTTTTACTTATTCATAATAAATTTTGTATTTACTCTTAAAAATAATAAGTAAAAGTAAAAATATTGCTAGTAAACTTAATTTAGATGCTTGAACTATTTTCTCCCTTCAATTTTAGTTGTCATGTATATTAAAAATATTTGTCTCAAAATAGTTATTAATTTAGATAAGTAAGACAAAATTATTTTTTTAAAAATTTTGTCATTAGCGTTAATTATTCTAGAATTAAGCGGTACGTATGTAGATAAAAAAATAATTATTTATGCGGAATATACTCCTAATGGATTGTACAAAATTTTATCATGACAACTGAATTGGGATGGAGGGAGTGCGATTTATCATAGTTGAGCACTTTGATGAAATAGTCTTATTAAACACTTTTAATTCAAATTTTGAAAATTATTTTGACTCACATTTTCAACTATTCATGATATAACTAAGTTAACCACTTAAATATATGTCGAATTCTTTTAATTATCTACATTTGCATTAATAAGCCACAAACCTCAAGCTTGTTTCAATTGAGACTAGCGTGTATAATTAAAGAAAATAATATTTTTAACCTCAACTACGTGCCTAATAGATACTTGGGAATACGTTGAGTTTTTTTTTTCAAAATCTGAAATAAAAGTTTTTGATAAAAATATTTTATCATGTATTCAGGTGATCAATTGGAACAAACCCAATTATAATATTAATATCAAATAGATACTTCCTCCGATGTTTTATTTTTTGAAAGTCAAATTAGATTTAACTTTGACCAATATTTTATTATAATATTAATTTTAAAAAAATATTTCATAATACTTTTTGCGTTATTTTTTAATATCAAATTATAATTTTAAAATATTAAATCGATTCAATCTAATTTAACTCTAAAAATTAATCACATTGACTTTACAGAAATAAAAAAATGTTGACTCAATCGAGGCTCATCCATGTCCAATCCCGGTGACTTTCGATTTGTTCCTACCTTAGCTCTATAATCCACCCATCTTCACCAGTCGAAAACTAACATGACATGAAGGGAATAGAGGAAATACAAAGTTTAATATTTCGATTTTCACATAAATACAAATAAAAGGTCCTTCTTAAATATTTAATAATGAAAAAATTACGTAACTAGGCAAACATCTAATATGTATTTACATATTACCACTATAGTTTGAAAAAAATTACAATTTATAACTATAATTAAGGTTTTATTGTTATCGTTAGGGTTTTGTTGTTATTTTCTCTCTCCTCTCTTTCTCTCTCTCGCTACAATTTCTTGCAAGATATACAATTACATACGTATACCAACTGCATATATACAATTATTTTGACAGATATACATAGTCAATTCGACATATATACATATACAAGTTACCTCTCTCCACTCTCTTTCCTCTCTCGCTCACCTCTCTCGATCTCGCTCGCCTCTTTCCTTTCTCTCCCTATCTCGCTTGTCAAATATTCAAATATATATGTATATTAGTTATACATATATAATTATTTAACAGATATACACATACAATTTGACAAATATATATATATAATTCATCTCTTTCCTCCCCTCTGGATCACATCGCTGAAGTACTATAATTACTTTTTATTACTTGAATTTAGAGACAAAAAAATAAAATCAAAAATAAAGGGAAAGACAAGTAGCAAAAAGTGTAAAAGAAAAAGAAAGATTGTTATTAAAGCAAAAAAAAAAAAAAAAAAACCTAGATATATGTGAGAATATATCCCTCTACCTTTTACTTTTTCTCAAATCCCAAATGAATAAAGAATTATATTCTCTTTTAAATATATAATAATAAAAATAAATATACACTTTTACATTGTGATTTGTGTCCTTGGGATTTTATTAACTTTTAATTTTTCTATTAAATTGTAATGACGTGAAAAGAATGTAATTCCACGTCATTATGATATCAAATCTCATAAAATGAATTTGGATTGGAAAACAACAACATATTCAAATATATTCGGTGTAATTTCGCAGATAAGGTCTAAGAAAAAGTGAAATATATGCAAATATTATTCTTAAATTTATAGAGTAGAAAAATTATTTTTGGTAGATTCACAATTATAAAGAGAAGTTATTCGCAGAAGGATTACAAAGTAAAATGAATCACCGAATAGTAGAAACACATGATAGAAGAATATGAAACTCCATGATTATGTCCTCCCACCTACACTCAACTACCTATTAACCGTCTCAGAATTCTTGATCTTCATCATTTTCTATTTACAGTTATATCCTTAGTAAGCTGAAGTTGTATCATGTCCTATCTAATCACTTTCTCATATGCTCCTACTATAATCAATCGCTCGCACCTCCTAACTGACGCATTTGCACATCTTCTTTTTATATGTACGAACTATGTCAGTCTCGTTTTTTTCATCTTCTTCGCCATAGAAGCCACTCTTATGAACCTAGTCCCATATAACTTTGTTTCTAATAATATCTCTGTTAGTATAGTCACACATTTATCTATGTATCATCATCTTCAGTACATTCCTCTTTAGATGTAAATGTTCTTGACTAGCCAATACTCTATTTTAATGAAGGTCTAAACCACTATAAATTCATGAAGAGGAATTTTTGCATATATCCACTAAAAAATATTTTAATTCTGCTCAATAATTATAATTTGGGTAATTACGTTTCATAACTATAGTTATAACAACGTTTGTATAATTTGCGCAACATTTATATACATTTGTATAATTCGCTATACAATTTGTAATTTTTGTAGAACATTTGTATAATTCACACAACATTTATATACGCTTGTATAATTCACTATACAATTTGCAATTTTTGTATAACATTTGTATATTTCGCTATACAATTCATGCATAATGTTTGTATAATTCACTATACAATTCACTGTGTTTGTATATTTCGCTATATAATTTGATTCATGAACAACTTTTGTATAATTGCTCACAACGTTTGTATAAATCGCGCGAATTATACAAAACTCATATTGTAATTACAACTAGATATTTGTCGCAAGTCATAATTAATTCAAACTAGTTGTTAGCTAATTAACTAGTATATATTTACTTATCCGCATCATTTTTCCATTCATCATGAATGCTTGGCCCAAAATATATATATATATATATATATATATATATATATTACTTGGGCCACGACCCATGTGGTTAGGTGTTAACCTTGAAAAAATCATTACTAGGGATGTACATTGGTCTGTTCGATTCGGTTTTAGACATTATCGGTTCGGTTTATCGATTTTCAGTTTTTAAATATGCTAAACCAATGACAAATCAATAAAATAATTTTTATCGATTTATCGATTTTAAGTCCTTAACGGTTCAACTTGATTTTAGTCGACATCTATATCTTCCAACTTTGGGTGTGTACAAGTAGACACTTCAACTTGCATAAAATTGAATAAGCACAAACTTGCGTACTACGTGGCATAATACACGTAAAACACCATGTAGGGCATAAAATTCACTCGGGAGGACATCACGTCGGAGCAAATATGTCTATTTGTTCAATTTTATATAAGCATACATATCTATTTGTGATACTTAAAAAAAACTTTTAAATCTTATGATTATATGATCACCAAAAAAGTTACCCAAAAAACCCATATCTTTTTTAAGACGACTATATAGAAGAGCATTTACGTCAAATAAATTGAAACGGATGGAATCGATGATTAGAATCAGCTGGAAGAATGTGCGAAACGACGTCGTTTACATGCGAAACAACAGAAAATTTTCCTTATCGCATTCTTCACAACCTGACCCCTTTCCGGTATCAATCGCGGCGCCGTCTCACCGCCGCCGCCGTAACCGTCACTTCCCCTCTTCCACCGCCCCTTCTTCCACCCGATTTCACCGGTAACTGCCATTAGTCAACAGCTATGTAATTAATACTTAAATTTTTACTTAATTTGAGGTCCAGAAAAAGGGGAAATGTCAATTATATATATATATAAAATGGAATTGGGGCTTAACGCGTAAGCCGCGTGAAGAGTTTCAAGCTCCAAAAATGAGTCGTCTTCTTTGTTTTTGTTTTGGTGAGAATGAGTCTCGATGAAGTCAAGATCAACCACCCGTTTTTTTTTCGGGATCGAAGATAAGGGATAATAATTTCGGGATAAATAGTGAGGTTATTTTGTTTCGTGATTATTTTGTTGATTTCAATTGAGTAGTTGAATGTGTAATTTAAAATATTTATATTAGATATTTTTTATTCGATTGAAAGTCTGGTTGGAGTAAGTCGTAGTTCGAGGATCGAAATGAAATTTGTTGACAAGTTTAAAGGACTGTCTGTATATTAAGGCTAGTTAGGTCCAAAATATATTTCATGTTAAGCTGATTGGATTAGCTATCCCATTAATTTCGAGGATACTATAACTTATTTTAATTCATAGAATATCTTTGTTTATCATCTTGAAAATCAAATGACAATCTAATTCTCAGTTTCGACTTGTGTTTTGTCTTCATTAAATTGTAGATTTTGTCTAAATATTTTCATCATATTTAATTGAATCGAATCTTGAGTCAAATGTTGAGTCCTGGGTCAAGGTTGAAATTAAGTTTTGAATCAAGATCAAATTTCGAGATAAATTTGGGCCTCAGATTAGGATTGAATTTCGGATCACTAGTCTCGAATCATGATCTGGTGTCAAAGTTAGATCCCGAGTTAGAGGCGAATCTCGAGTCTCAAGTTAGGTTTGAGTATCGGATCTAACTTTGATCTTGTGATAGCATTCGGATCACAAATCAAGATTTGATCTCGAGTTTCAGATCAAGATCAAATTTTAAATCAAAAGTAGATGTCAAGTCCCGAGTTGAGATCGAGATCGAGATCGAGGTCGAGCTCGATCTCAAGCCTCAAATTAGTGTCAGGGGCCGAGATTGAATTTTGGTATTAGGTTAGAGTTGATTCTCTTTTTCAGACTGGATTTCAAATCAAACTAAAATCTCATATCGAGAGTCCCAAATCTTTGATATCTAGTCTTGAGTTAGGGTTAGGGTTTGATCCTAAGCCTCGAGTTGAAGGTCCCAGGTTGTGGTCGAATCTCTTTTTGAGTCCCAAGTCTCTTTTCCTGGTCCTGAATCCCAAATCCCTAGTCGGGTTCTATATCATTTTAAAAATTATGTATATCAATATGACAATATTGTTTAGACTAAGAGGATTAAATTGGCGAGTCATGGACCATTCCAGTGTTTAGCTCAACTTAATCCAAAGAAATTTGAACGACTCTTGACTCAACCTAATTTTTACTCCGATTTATTTTAGAGTAAATTACACTGAGAGACACTAAACATAAAAAATTATAAAAAAAATAGCTCTCGTTGTATAGACATGTATAGTCGGTGTATATTTGTGTATCATAATGTATATTTTGTGTATAACTCATGTATAAGTAATATACATTATATAGAAGTGTATACTTTTTATAACTTTTGACAAACCATATTGTATAGTCATATATAGTTTCGGTAATTTTGGGCTAGTTTTTATGTAAATAAAACATAGACTATTTTTTTTGTAAACATTTTACTTTTTTGTATATATATGTAATTTCTCCTTTATTTTAACCTCTTCAATTTCAATTCTAGCATCTTCTGAATTCTCTCCATTGAATTTTTTTCACCACGGGATATGTTTAAAATTTTTTATTTTACATATATTTAAATTATTAAATCTCTTTAATATAAAGAATTTTAATTTAAATTTCTGATTCTCTCACTGATTTCAAAGATTCATTCACAAAAAATACTCCAACTATTTTGTGAAATAATAATTACATAATTATAAGAGTTTATAAAATTTAAAAATTAATTAATCTAAAGAAGTTTAAAGGCAATAATAACCAATTACATTGCCCAATGCACCCATATTTCTTACAATTATTTTCCTAATTATCCACTTTTTACATTTGTTAATTGGAGCGATAGAAGTAAGCAAAAAAAAAAAAAGTGATTAGACAGAACGTGACACATTTATGGAGATCGAAGATTAGGAAAGATAGTCTAGCGTTGTCTAGTTCCCTTATCTGCATTACTGTTATTACGGTACTACTATCTCATTCTTTCACTTTAGTATTACATGTTGTTTTTTTTTACTTTGATAATTATGTAATTCATTGTTGCGATTGTTCTCCTCTTTAGTGTTTTTCGACATGACTTCTTTACTACCGTATATAACACTATAAACCAACAAAAAAAGCATATTATATACTTAACTGTTCAGAAACCAGGAGATAACAACTTTTATTCACTTTTTTTTGGTTTCCCACCCGGTGTCCAGAGCCCATGAAACCCCGACTAAATCCGGATCGCACACTGCAGGGATCATTCGGGGGTGGCACTCCCAACATGATTTTTTCCGTTCTCAGGGCTCGAACCCGAGATCTCTGATTAAGGGTGAAACAGTCCCACCACTGCATCACAACCTATGTTGGTAACTTTTATTCACTATAAATGTTGGCCTTTTTTCAAAGAAAAATTGTACCTGCTACATTTTGGACATCTATGGAGGAGCTTTACAGAAAATTGAGACCATGATATATAAGTAAGTTTATAACTTCCATAGCACAATGTAGCGGTTCTATTTTCGCGCGTTACATTATTCACATGAAGCTGTAGAACACAATGGTAAAAGCTCTGATGCCACTCTATCGCATTATTCAAACATAAAACGATACATAAATCGATGTTCTCAGTAGTATTCACATACTCACAGTGTGGAAAGGCTCAGTCTGCTGATGATGTTTTGTCTTCCTCTGTGATCCATTGAGGAAAGCTTGGTCTTCCCGAATCAATTCTGATGAGATGCTCATCCTCGCCACCAGAATCATCACTCGAGTACTCTCTGGGACAACTTTCTTCAACTGGTGCACTTGGAAGTTGTATACTGATATCTTTATTCTCTCCTTGCATTTGAACCTTCTTTCGCAATGTGGCAGATCCTTCAGATCTAACAGAAACAAGTGTTTGTGTCCGATCTGGTCGAACTTCTGGATATGACTGACTGTGAGAGGTTATTTTTTGATAACCCTGACGTTGAGAAGTTTTAGCTGCACTAATTCCAGGAAAACTTCTCGGACGTTTTCTTGTGTTGCTTATCTAATAACCAAAAAAGAGCAACCAACCTTAGAAGCCAATATTGAAAACTGGTGATTTCAACTGAATGCTACACGATGATATATTGTGTGGTTCCAACCCCGGGGGAGGGGATGAGATAGAGGTAAGAGAGTCGGAGAAATCATAATGACCAAACACATAGACGACCCCTTAAACTTGATACGAGTTTTTATTTTGACACTTCAACTTTAGGACACTCTATGTTTATGTTGTCAAAAAATGTATCTATTAAACACAAATTCGGAAGTTCCAAAACCAAAAAAGTACAAGGACATGGCACGCTCCGTCAAACAATAAATAGAAATCTGGCCTAATTGACACGCAGTTTGAGCAGTTGCTCTGTTATGGGCCAAATAACTGTAAAATAAATTAAAGTTAATACTAACCATGCTTCCAAATATGTTTAGCTGCATTGCGCGGGCAGACATATTGGTTTCCTGTTGACCAGTCTGTTCCACATCCTGACTACGCGCCATAGCCTTGTAAGTATTTTCTGGCCAGCTCATTAAACCACCAAGCTCTCTACTAAAAGACCTTGAGGGGTGATCAATTGAGTGCGATAATACCGAAGATGATCTTCTCTGGAGACCCCTGCCTGTTGAAAATCCCGCAATATCAAACATAATCACCCTTGCCCTTGTCTCAACTTGATAACAAGAAGGTTGATGAGAAAAACTAGCTGCATGGACACCAAATTTTGAACCAAAAAGTACAAATTAATCAGAATTCTCTGAGATGAGGCTATGGATCAGAGAGGATTTATGCAAATAACCAAAGTTGCAAGTACTATCAATTTCTGAAGCAAAAAGTATTTAGTACACATATGCCAACCTTAAGAGAGAATAAAATTGTCAACGTGCCCGAAAAAAATTTGTGTTAACAGGCATGTATGTTTCCAAGCAAAGACCATATTGGCATGTATAACCACTGTTGTCAAAGGCACTTTTAAGCCCTGAAGCGAGGTTCAAAACATGTTGAGCATTTTGCCTCACTTAATGTGCACTTTTAGTGTTGTCATCAAGGCTCTAAGGCATACTTTTAAGTCGAATGAGCGCTTCCTAAAGAGGCTACACTAAGCAATTGATATTTCACTTAATCGTTACGTTTTTTCAATTTCTTTGTCCATATATTTGTTATTCATACTTAGAATTATTAGTTTCGAACTACACATAGATATTTGTTTTTTTTCTCTATTTGCACCCTTTTCATTAAAGTTCGTGTCTTACTTGCGCTAAAAGCCCCAACAGATTTGAGAGTTTTTTGCGCTTTTCGCTTTTGATAACACTCGAGTATAACCAAGAAATCAACTGTCCCATAGTTGCAAAGAGAGAAATACAGAAAACTGCAGCTAAAGGGGTAAAAGGCAACCTGATGCCTCTGTGCTGTGGAAGCTTTGTTGTTCCCATGACGAAGGCAGTAACGGTGCAGGAGCTGAAAGAAGCCCTTCATGTAAACCATGAGCTTTAACAAATCCCTCCAACAGAAAACCAACGGAATGGTGAGGCAATTCAAAACTTTCCCCTTTTATGTATTCACTCATCCTTGACCTTTCCGCAACCAGAGCTCTCATATCTTGCATTGTCATCTTTTCAAACCTTTGAGGAAGCAAGACTTTGGCAAGAATCAGTGCACTTTCCTGCAGACACCAAGATAACCTGTGTGATTCACTGCTTCAAAAAGACCCAAATTCTAGTTACTCCCAAAATGGAACTCATCCTTAATTTGTTTGTTCCAAAAAGGATAACATCTTTCTATATCGGGAAACAATTTAACTATGAATTTCTTATTTTACCCTTGATGGAAATGCTTTTATAGCGACAAAATGTCATGCAAGACTTAAGACCAGAAGTTTCAAAAGTCTTTCTTTCTTACTTTAAACACTATGCTCTTAATATACACACAAATTCTCCAGATCCATGGTACATTGAACACGAAAACATAACTGATCTCTAACTCCTGACTGGGCACTATGTGCAGTAAGAAAGGACCTATATTTCTCTATATATGGTAAGGGGTCATTTGATAGGGTGTATAAGAATAATACCAAATCAAGTGTATTAGTAATGCAGAAATTAGTAATGATGTTTGGTTTGTTGTATTAAATAAACAAGGTGTATTAGAATACGAATACTACTGAGTAGGGTGGATTAGAATAGGTATTAGTACACCGTATAGTTCAAAATGTATAAGAAAATTAGTGATTAGGGTGTATAACTAATACATGTATTGGTTGTACATGGGTTGAAAACACTACCAAACAAAAGATTAAATAATACCAAAAGCTAATACATGTATTATTTTCTCTAATACCTCCAACTAAACGACCCTTTAAAGTGTTTCTGCTTTGATCTTTCGTAATAGAGATACCTACGGCTTGTCTATTACTGTTTTTCTTCATAAGACAACTTCTCTATATTGAGTTTTAAGGATTTATTCACAGTAAACAGTGATACTCGTTGGAAGAGTTTGAAGAATCAAGGAGCATATCCTCAGACAGAATGCAACCAGCAGAAAGAACAGCGCTTCGAATATCATTGAAGATCATTCAAGCTGATATAATTTTCTTTTGATAGGCAACTTTATTGAAAGACTATCACTCATCGGAGCAATTCTAGACCTAGTATAATTAAATCCTTCCTTGCTGAGATGTACTTGAGTTCTAATTTTTCTTCAGTGTTAAAAGATAGCGGAAGAACCATGCAGTATGGCAAGAACCTTTTTTTTTTTTTTTTTTGAAAAATTGCAGTATGGTAAGAATGTTAATGTTAGGGACCCAAAATCTCCTCTCTTTTCTAAACTCAGTATACTCTTTCAGTAGTTGAAGAACTCTGCTATTTTTTTCACCATATTGATAATGACGAGAAAGATGTGTTAAGCATACACACATGTATGGAAGCTAGAAAAGTTCAACATGATAATCAGTCAAAATACCTGCCAAAAGAAATCTTCTATAGCTGGATCAGATCTGAGAGCAGTAAGTATCCTCTCACTATCAACAGAAAAGCAGAGAGCCACGGAGTCCGCTATAATATCACAGATGTAGGGTTTTCCCACAAGCACTTCATATAAACCTAGTGTACTTCCATGTGAAAAAGTTGGATGCAGTAGATGCATATTATTTGCGCTCTTACTTGACCACTATCAAACACAATATCATATTTTCAGAAAGATATTTTTTGCTAAACAATTGTTATTGTAATAATGACTACACTACTAATTACCTTCACTACACCATTTGAAATAAGCCAAACTCTAGTTGGCTTTGATCCCTCTTCATAGATGGTCGTACCACGTAACTTCATTATCTCCTTGGTTGAACCAATTAGTGTCTCACGCACCGTAGGAGGTAGGGCGCCCAACAAAGGATTGACACTAATCAAATCACGAATTTTCGGAAATTTAACCAGAGGTGGATTCCTTACAAGTCTTTTCAAATCAGTCTACATAAAATAGATAAAAAAATTATCAAGTATGAAATCAGATACAAGACAAAAGAAATGAAACTGGACTAGCAGATGAGAAGGAAATGCTGACCTGAACAGCATCATGAAGATGTGCCATCTCTTTTTCCTCCAATATACCAATCTTCTCGAGATTATGGACATAATCAATCAAGTGATTCAACACCGCATAAGTAACTTGTCTGGTTTTCACAACTCGGAGAACCTGAGTATGCACTTTCTTTTAGAAACCAAAGAAAATACTCAAGAAGTAGACTGGATAATGTCAACACGCTAAAGTTCATTTATGCATTGCAGAAACCAGACAGCTGTATTCTTGATTTCAAAATATATGCGTATGACCATGATTCAAGGATGCAGTAATCTGGCAAAGAGGCTGCACCCTCCAGTATTTTTATTCAACATGTTCGAGTCAAACAGGAAATATTGAGCTCGTTGAGAGAGATTTGTCTTTGTATACCTGAGGAAATGAGACACGGACTTCTTCAAGAAACTTCCGTGCATCCTCTCCTTCTTCCTCACTTTCCTTGATAACAAGGGAAGCAATTTCACTGTCACCTGAAATCATAATTGTTTGCATAAGAAACTTCCAACTCCAATACATATCATTCTTTTTCTTTTTCTTTATTTTTTACTTTTGTTAAGATTCCGCTGCTGAGAAAGCTTCCTCATAAAGAGATAAAAAGAATAAAGCCACGAAAGTGATGCTAAAGTTGAGGCTTTCATTAGGAAGCATTAAAAAAAAGATTCCTGGTTTAAGAAATTCCTTTTTATCCCTTTCTTAGGGAACAGATCATGGAGGAGAAAAATGTAACGATAGTAGCTGTTTAATCCAATGCGCAACCCTTACCAGTCATTCATACCAACAGCATAAAGATAAACTTAAGGATACCACCTGATGGAACCTTTTTCATTCCTATCTTGCCAAATATTTATTAGGTTCCAACATTTCTTACTACTATCTTCTCCAAAAGCCTTACAGACCATAACTCACCTTAAAATATGGAAGAACATGTAACTTGAATGCAATAGTTCAACTTCAACGCAATTGTAGGTAGTCACAATCTAAAGAAGCCAATCCTCAGATTATCGTTTATAGATCAAACTGAACAATTGAGAAATCTCATATAAAGACCTAATCAGTAGTCTTCGTCGACAAAAAAAAAAAGGGTAGAAAAGCCATCATAAGAATTGATGCGGTTAGACTACTCAAGATGATGGTTCTTTAATCTTTAAAAGCAAAAAGATTTTTGGGTAAATGGAAAAGGCAAAACTGTTTTCTTATGTTAAGCCAGAATGTCTCAGCATCCAACCTTTGCCACTGATGATTTGTAGGCAGAATGAAATGGTCCAACCGAAGATGAGCAGGGAAAGTCAAACATAATTGAGAAGAATCATAAAACGCGGAAAAGGATGTGCCAATAAGATGCTATATAGAAATCATTACTAGTTACTTACCGATAAATTCATTTAGTTGCTGTCGTGCAGTTCTATGCGCCCGGAGAAATCCAGCACAGATATAGCATGCAGACTCTAATCTCTCAACAGTGAAATATGTAACAAGCTTTCGGGGAGCAAAACTTGTTTGAAGAAACTTGTAATAATTTGGGAAATTAACGTAAGATCTTAAACCCTTCCAATCACATAAGGGCTTATGCGATACTACATCAATTGCTTCCTCCACAGATTGCATTAGAAGATTTGCGGTAGTTTGTGGGATCCTGCCCTCATTGAGCATTTCCCAGTATGCTGCTTGAACACCTGGAAACATAATTTCTCTTTTAGCAATCAAATTTGAATATCATGATCAATGGCAAAGCTAGGATTTTCACTAGGAAAGTCAAAATATAAAGAAGTAAATACAAAATATCAAGAAGGATTCAGTTAATATGTGTGTGTGTGTGTGTATGCATATTACCTAGCTACACAATGTAATTTTCCAGCAAAAGGTGTCAATCCTCCCCTCATGAGCTAGGTTTTGGGATTGAATTAGACCCAAGGTCTATTTCTTCACGCGGTAGCAGAGCTAGACGCATTGATCCCTATTGTTGTGTTTCTAGATGTTGGACTCCTGTGTTACTTATCCACGCTTCAAATGTCCAATTCTGAATGTGCGAGAAGGTGTCAAGTCCCACATTGGTTGAGGAATGGATTGTGGTCTCCTTATATGCTAAGGTCAATCATCTCCGCATGAGCTAACTTTCAGAGTTGAGTTAGACAAAAGCTCCTTTCTTCATATCCAACTTCGTTAACAAATTGTCGGTTGATTTCACCTATTTGAAACTCGTCGTTTTTTCACATCTTCTACTTTTGACCAAAATGATATCTTTATGGTAATTCAATAGTATCTCTCCTACATTTTTGACTTATCATCATCGTAAGCGATTCATATAAGGTTTGGATGGTTCACACCATGCACTAGATCAATGACTTTCTAAGGATGTGCCTTCTCTAATCTCCATTAGTCCTTTATAGTAGTTTGAAAAGCTACTCAGTCTGCTCTTAATCCTCATCAAATAAATTCTTGAGTTATTATTATTTATCATCGCCCTTTATATCTTTTTATAAACTAAGTTCTATTATTTTATAATTACGTCCAAAGTTGAATTTTTCTCCTATCCGAGATGGGTAAAGACAACGATTCAGAAAATGTCTACTCTGTACTCTGTAGCGTGTGAGAGATTCTCCCATTGCCCTTTTATTTATTTATATTTTGGATAAGTATTCTCCAAGATTGCTCCGCATGATTAGAGGCTCTCAGATACTTGGATTGAAGGGATTACCTTTCTTTTGTGGCCAAGATTGCCTCCATATGTCTTTTTATGTCAATAGTTGTTCAGTATGGCACTCTTAATCAGTTGGATACAGAAAATACATCATTTCATGGTGATCTACATAATGAAGTGCATATGGAGCATTGTCTCAAGGAAAGAGCAGAGATGGTTATGTCAATCACCATATACTCTCAAAATTCTGTCATGTGGTAAGTTATCGCAGTTATTTAGGAGTTAAGCACAAACAATGAAACTGATCATTCTACATTCTATCAACACTCGACCAAATATGGGCATTTACTTTGTGATTAGGTCGCTGAAATAGTTATTATAACAGTGATCAGGAACACATTACAAGATTGAAATATCTATTAGCATTTTCAAATCAACAACCTAGATGAATAGGTATTCCTAGGCATTGAAGTTGCACAGCCTAAATTGAGCATTAGCATTTCATCGGAAGATGTCGGCAGTCCTGAGGAGCTGAGGATGACATATTATACAAGTTGATACCCTTATTGATCTGAATGTTACACTTCTCTACCTAGTTGGGAGCCTCATAATTATCCAAGGAGACATAGGTGGTAGAGGGCTGGAACTATCTTCTTAACCTCATATTTGCTTTTTTGGTGAGTATTCATTCTCCGAATTATCTGTGTGATATGCTTTAGAATCTAGCATCTAAACTTTAGTATCTAATCAAAAGGAAGGAAAACTTACGAGGTTAGAGTACGAGTAGATTTTCTAATATACAGATGAACATTGCATAGAGTCGCCTTATGATTGACACTATACTCCATATACACTTTACTGATGGCAGGTAATTTGGTGTGTTAGTGGTCATAAGATCGATTACATAAGTGGGCCAGGCTGTGAAGCACACAGTCACCGAGGTAAATGACCCAAAAGTTGCAAAACAGATCACAAACAAGATGTACTTTCCCCAAAACTGAGAATAAAATGTTCTCACCATTTAGCAGGCGGATCCGAATATCTTCTAAATGCATATGGTCCACATTATCATCGTTTTCAGATGAAGCATGAGGATGAACTGGTTCACCCTCCACATCACTTAGGCTACTAATATATCTTTTAACAGTTGGCCAGTCAGCAGGTCCTAGTTCCTCATCATCTCCAAGATCACCAAATGCTTCCAGAGCTTTATTCAACATCTCATATTTTGTGTAGTTCAATATGCGCTTCTGCAATGAGATAAAACTATGTTATAAAAAGAATATAGATGAAGATTAAAAAATATAAATCAGTAAATAACAGGACTTTACTTGCTTACCTAAGCATCTACTGTTCAATACGAAAGGTTAGTGTTTTATTTTAAATAGTTATTGGCTAATTAAACTACTTTCTTTGAATATCCAAGTGATACCATCTCTCTTTTATTCAATATGCTGCCCACCCACCAACCCCCCGCTTGTTTTCCAAGCATATAGATTTCCCTCAAGCCATCTTTGCTCATCTCGCCATCATAGGATTTGGTCTTTGATCAGTTCTGACATGTCAAGGTAATCTCCTTTTTTTTTATGATAAGGGTGTGAGGCGATATCTTTTTTATCATATTTTGCTTAATTTCTATGTCATGTATTGTTTTGTAGGTCAATTAGAGAAAAGCAGTCGCTCCATAAAAGATATAAATTCTGCTGTGAAAAGCTTATTCCAATTTCTGAGGGACTGACATATCTGAGTGTCATCAATGACAAACCACATAAAGAAACAGTTCAGGCAGCAAACATGGTGAACTGATGATAGATGACCTTAGCATAAATGAGCTTAGATGAATAGTTATTCTTTCCATTTGTCACCCATTTTATGTAGTAGGCAAATGGGTTGGATCTAATAATGTCTTCCTAGACCACCCATTTACTCCATTAACACCCCTTAAAGAAATGAAAACACACTGGGAAAAAAACCCATTTTTCCACCGCTTAAGCACCAACAAGGACAAAATAGTACCATGTCAAAATCAACTCTACCTTTGCTGTCGATAGCTTATCCATTCCCAGATAATGTAAAGCAAACTGTGTTGTTGAACCGTTGATGATGAGAGTCAAAAATACTACCCCACCAGTCAAGAAAACGAACTGCAAAATAGGAAGGACTGTATGACTAGAAAGATATAGCTAAAAGATAATTAAATATAGAAGACTTCAAACTTGTTGGATTTCCCATTAACTCTTTTCTTTTTTTAACTTACCAGAGTTCCAGTGTCAGGACTGATGTATTGAGAGCCATCACTGGAACGCTTAAAACAGCCAAGAAGGAATAGTTTTAGAACAAAGACACACTGAGTAAGAAATTTTTGCAGAGTTAAGGAATGAGAGTGCTTGGAGAGAGCATCCGCACATAGCTACCTTGACTGACAATGAAAGAGACAATGCTACAGCACCTCGAAGGCCACCCCAAACAAGAATAAAAGCTTCTTTCCAGTCCAAACCATAGCCAAAGTATCGTAAAAATGGATACAATACACCAACTACAACGGCCCGCGAGACAAGGATAAGCACATAAAGAAGGATGAGGTAGCCCCATGAATTATCTGAAACACATTAAAAAGCGTTAAACAAAGATGCAGTTTAACTAGAACAAAAATTTAACAGAGTGTAGAAGACTGTCATATGAAATACAAAAGAAACTTGCCCTCCCCACATACATATAAACAATCATAATACTCGTGTCAATAGAGAATCCAAAAAAGAAAATGCACAAACTGCAAACATAAGGCAAAGTAAAAAAAATAAATCCAATCAAGGTATTTTTTTCTGGCTGGATATTGTGTTTTAGTAGGAAGTAATTTGGTGTTTTGGAAGTGCATAAACAGAATGTGGTTGCTCAATCTATTGTAATCAAACAACCCTTCATAGTACATCAAATCTAGTGTTCTATAAAAGGACTACACACATAGAGATTGATTATCACTTCATCAGAGAATAGATACTATCAGGAGCTATTGCTAAGAAAATTTGTGAAATCAAAGGATCAGCTTGCAAATATTTTCACCAAGTCACTCATTAGTCTTCGTATTAGTTACATCTATAATATGTTTGGTAAATGCGACGTATATGCACCAGCTTGAGGGGAGACATTTAATATATACATTAGACTTGTGTCCCATACTGGAAAATGTGTATTATATACTATGTAAAGTACGGATTAAAATAATGCTCAATGTAAAACAATTGTTTGTATGCATTCACATAAACTCTTTCCCGTGTTATGTTTCTCACAAGTAGCACAGACAGCTCCTTCACGTATTTAACGTCAGTTGACTCTTAGTAGGAAGACGCTTCAAGTAGTATATGAGATCTGTTAAAGGCCATCAGTACCAAATTCATTTTGAAAACATTAATTGCAGGCAAAATCTACAGAAAATAAATAGATATTAAACGTAACACAAGAAAAAACACAAATACGGTCGGTTATAGTTAGATATTCCCTCTGTTTCAAAAAGAATGGTCTACTTTGACTTGGCACGGAATTTAAAAAAATAAGGAGGACAATTCAATCTTGTGGTCCTAAATTAAAGTTATGTCAAATATACCAAAATGCCTATCTTGTGGCCTTAGAGATGCCACGTGGAAAATTGAAATTATAGTGTTGCCAAAAAAGGAAAGAGTCATTCTTTTTTAAACAAACTAAAAGGGAAAGTAGGTCAATCTGTATGAAACAGAGGGAGCATATGCTACTTTTGTCTTCATAAATCGAATGTCAATTTAGCAGAAGTACCATAAATTTTGAAAATATTGTTACCACCCAGAATTCCTTCAGCTATGACGACTCCACTGCAGAAAATGATAACCAAAATGAGCAATTAGGTTTTTGGTTTCATGGGATAAATTCATAAGAACAAGTTGATGCCAACTAGGTTTCATAAATTCATAATATCAGTTCTACTCAGATAAAAACGATAGCCAACTACGTTTTTGATGTACAAAAGCACCAAAAATAACTTCCACCAAAACTTAATCCCCTCGTTGGTGCTTTTAATTTTTCTGATGGTTAAGGATGAAAGTCCTCAAACGCAAACCAACTACAAAAAGAACAGTGATAAACCTAGAAACATCATTTAACAAACTCAGCTCACCCATGAAGACATAGTTTTCCCTGGCCCAAGACACATTAAGCATGCAAAACAAAGGACTTAAACAATCAGGTTTGCTCATACTGAAAGGCCACTTATTCTTTTCCATTGAACTGCGCCAAATTAAGGATGGCATGCATAGCTTCTTGGCTCTTCCAACATATACGTGACTCCTTCTATTAGTTACATTTATATATGAAAAATCGTCTTGGCGCTTCCAACATATACGTGACTCCTTGCTAGAAGCAACTCCTTCATCAGAGGAGGATAATGCATGATAACCCCTTAGCCAGCAGTTCAATACACACTCATAATGTAGAAGTACATGGCACACAGATTCCTCGACATTTTTGTAAAAAGAGTTAGCAACTAACTATAGTAACTTCCTCTACCTTACACTATAACATTTAAGTGGACACATTTTGTTTCTTCAAAATGGACAACTAGCACACATATAGCCACCACACAATTCCAACCTCCCCAAACTCTTGAGGCAGTCCAAAAGGGATCCTCATAAATGTTCATAATCATGTTTAGTAGGTTGCTCGAAAATTCTGTATCTGATTGCAATGTTCACTTCTTTTTCTGATAGTTTTGTAACGGATTAATTCAATGAATTAGAACGAATCAAGTGATTGATGCTCAAATTTTAGACTGCAGTTCATGGTTACTCTTAAATCATAATTCAAATTATAGACTATGATACCATATTAGAAAAGAATAATTCAAATTCCTTTTTGGCTTTGGAGTTCTCAACAAGAAACACCTACAATATCTTTTGCCTACTCAATATGTTTTATTTTAGGACGAGACTATCAGCTAGAAAATAAATAGTGGCAAAAAGGATATGTTTTGTACAATAGATTTCTTCCACATCCAGCTATAACCATATGTAGTTTTTTTTTTTTAATTTCTATATGGCAGTTCCAAAAAATAAACACTTTGACATCAAAAAAGTGTATCCTTCAAAATATCTGGAGCAGGAAGGAATATTGGACAGCATTAAAGGCTTTTCTGTTAGCGAATCTTTCTATCAGGAATTCAAAAAGTGTTTTTGTTAGACAAACAAAAACAATTAAGTGATAAAACGTAATAATACTTGAATCAGCTTGAAAAAAGAAATAAGGTATTCTGAAGTTATCCAATTAGATTCTAGCGTCAACAAGTTTTTCCAATTACTTAAAACTTGATTGTTCCCCCAATTGTATTCCTAATAAGAAGGTATAATTGGAAGGCAACCTTGTTTGGACTTGTAATTAACTGCCAAAGTACAACCAGCACTCCAGCGATGCACATTTGCATGGTGATTACTATATCAACCTTTCCTTCGAAAATAGTCATTCTAAAAGTATAACTAACTATGAAGTAGGCAATGCTCTTAGAAGAAAAAAATCGTCCACTTCAGAATTGAGCATGGTAGACAAAGAAGCCCCCACCTCCATGACTTTCAAGTTCTCTTTAACTCATGTTTACAGGTTCCTGACCAAACTTAGCAGCAGCAGCTTCATTTCTGCTCTTTGGTTTCACTGATCCCAAAAATACCACCAGTCCTGAAAAATCCCTCATAACCAGTTTGTCAGGACTGTGTGATGGAGAATTTTCCTTTTGAGACCAGCCTGTTGGTGAAAATTGACACTAGATTAGATTTTATTAATGCAAAAGTTTCCCATGATTTCAATGGTAAGGGGTTTACTTAATATTACATCTTCAACAAGTTTACTGAATTAAGGAGGGTATGGCCTAATGGTCAATGAAATGGGAGGAGAACCGGTCTCAAGTTCAATAATCCCAGAGGAGACAAAAAAGACTAGGTGATTTCTTCCCTTTTGCCGAGCCTTGGCTGGCAGAGTTACTCCGTTTCTGAGATGGTGGAAGGTAGCAAATACTTGCTGGAATAATCTAGGTGCATGTAAATTGGCCCATACACCACATCATATAAAAAGTTTAGCTAATAGTCTGTCCCATCGCTTTTATAAGATTTAGAATCAAGAATCGGTGAGGAGAAGAGGAGGTTTTTCCTGTAAAATCGATTTGGATTCCTAAGGTGCCGAGGAAAGTGTGTTTTTAATCATGGTTAGCTGCTAAGGGGGTGATCTTGACGGCCAAAAACCTTAGGAAAAAGGAAGTTGTGCACGTCAGCTGGTTTCATCTTTTACTACATTGCAACCATGCCACAAGACTGTGGTGGGATATGTTTAGCTGGTTTGGTACATCTTGACGATGCCAACACCTGTGAAGGACCTGTTGTTTTGTTGTAAAGCTGGAAGAAGCAGTAGGAAATGTAGGGAATGGGATGTGGTTCCTTTGAGTTTGATGTGGATCATCAGCGGAGAGAAACAGAAGAGCTTTCCAAGGGATAGTAATGAGTTTTGGGCAGTTGAGGAGTACCCTATGATCCCTTATTTATTGTTGGTGCACCCATGTAGTTCTGGGATGTACAGAAAATTGGCTGCCTTTTATAGAGAACCATATCGTTTTGTAGGTTCTTTACTTTTTGGTGTACTTCTTGTACACAAACCAATTTTGGCTTTTTGATTGATATAATTGTTTGCCTGATCAAAAATAGATTCAGAATGAAGTAACATTTGGCGCTGGCAGCCTAAATTCTACCAAAGCAACATAGCCATCAAAACACCTCCACAAGAATTAGTGCTAACAACTACTGTTAATTACAATTAAATCAACAGAGTTGATAAGAGAGCAAAACACATACTTACCTTAAGATAAAAATTAATGTATTTGCAATATAGGCAACCATTTCCCTGAAACAAAGGTGAGATTTTTATTAAAAACCAAACTCAAAAGTTGTTTCAAACAGTACATTATATGCTAGACTCCTGAGACCTATTGCACACATAAATAAAAAGAACATGTCATGCCATCATCTTACAAATGTTCAATCATGTGGGTAGTGATTGCGGAAAGTAAGACATAAATCTTTCACCAGATATATAATGCAATGTTGTGGGTAATGTTACCCAATTCCAGATTAGATATTCTAAATGATTTTGCAAAAAAATATTTCTGGAGTAATGAAGAGCTCAACTCAAAACAAGATGAGAAGAATAAGAATATCATAAGGTCTGCTGCCAGAAAGCAAGTCTTCATATCTGCAGTTCAATTACAATGTTTGCAATCAGATTAGTAAAATTTACCAGAAGTGATGCAAGCTTTGCTGACTCTCGCCCTTGAAAGCAGTTTTAGCTACAGCTGAGTAGAACCTGTTAGTACATGTCATATCAAAATAAGTTGTTCTCCAACTGTAGAAAGAGTATTTAAAGATCAACTTTAACACTTACATCCCTAAAGTCATCACAGTCAAGACACCAGAGACATCAGCCCCTTGTTGTGCCTGTTCCATTGTTGGAAGCAGTCATTAGACTTTGTTTACTTCCTTTGTCTCCACATGATTAGAATGCACATATGACAAAATTGCAAAAAATCGAACTGGACTTCTATCTGGCTAAGTAAAAATGACATAATTAACTTTGTAACTGCTATTTTATTACTTAGATTAATATAGAAACTTAGGCGCTCAAAATTACATGTTTAGTTAAATTATGGTACATAAATTGCAACAACAACATCAATCCTTCCATACCAAGCTAATTGGGTACCTGTTAGAGTGGGTTAAAGTCCCACATTAGTTGGGGAATGAATTGGTGGTCGGCTTATATGGACTTGGCAAATCCTCCTCTCATGAGCTAGCTTTTGGGGTTGAATTAGGCCTGGGTGTCATATCTTTAATATGGTATCAGAACGAAGTCCATCCCCATTTAAGTTCCCGGTCCATGCTCTAGTTGGGCCTACACGTGAAGGGGCGTAGAGTAGGTTAAAGTCCCATATTGCTTGGGGAATGGTTTGGTGGTCTACTTATATTGACTTAGGCAATCCTCTCCTCATGAACTAGCTTTGGGGGTTCAGTTAGGCCAGGTGTCACATTTTTACAAGTACCAACCATATGAATCACCATTATGCATTTCGACCCATTTTCTTCTAACTTCTAATAACTTCACAAAAAAGGATCGAATAATTTCTTTGCAGCAAAGAATTATCATGCCGGATACAATAATTTTGATGTACTTATTTTTCCTTGTCTATTTCCTTCACAATACTTCACAAATCTGGTCTCATATGTTTACGAATTTAATAGTCATACACCTTTCCAGGATATTGTTTATTCCAAGATATCTCTCCTGTGGTTAAGTCACACACTGATTGAAGGAATGGGTTGTGGTTTCCTGGTCTTGTACAATCCTCCTCTCATGAGCTAACTATCGGGGTTGAGTTAGACCCAATACCCATTTCTTCACATGATATCATATCCATTGTGAGATATCAATCACCAGGCACTTTCCAGTGACGTCAGCAAGAAGAAAAATCGTCAGTGTGTGAATAATTCAGCGGCTGTAGGATTGCTCTTCTTTTCATAGATGTTACACATCAACTAACATCACAGACACTCACGTTCCTGGGCAAGAAAACCCCACTAAAGCAGCGACCCAGTCAGAGATCTCACACGCTATGAAGAACTCTGAATTTTTCGACGAGATTCGTTCACACACCGACACCTGTGACGTCTTCCAGCAACTTTTTGGCAAGATCCTTTCCCTGTGGGGTTGCCTCACCATTTCGAGCATACCCATCCACTTTTTGTTGCACATTTCGACCACCAGAGCCTAACTCCTAGTCCCCTATAGAGATCTGAAACTTTCCAGCCAAATAGACTAGGCCAGCCTATTTTTCCACCATCTTTTGACACACTGCAGTCAACCCAGCATCTCCAAAACCCTCTGAATGATTTGAGAAGTTCACTGGAAACTTTTCAAGCAAGCAAACTATTTCCCCGCTGCCTGAACAGTGGTCTGATAAGCACGATTGATTTCTCCAGACATCCTTCACTCTTTTAAGTAGAATCACAATATATTGACCCAATCAGAGTCATACCAACAACATATTTCAAAAATGGGTTCGCCTGATGCAAGAAATCAGACGATTTCCTTGTCTAATTGTAAGGAGTTTCTTAAGTAGAACAAGGCACATAAGTAGGCATCTTCACAAATCACAAATGTTGTCGAAACTGCTAATCCTGTAGCTGATGTTTCACATTCTTCTAAAGTGAACCTTAAGTCATTGACTCTAGAGCAGATTATATTTCTGGTAACAAATCTCTTTTCTCCTCTATTTCTTATTTTGATCTCTTTCTACTGTCTCATTGGCCAATGGTTCACAAATCATGACAACTGGAGTAGGCCAAGTTATCCTATCTCACTCATGATTATAAACTCAGTTCTTTATGTTTTTGATAGTCCCTTCGATCTTATATTCATTAATCATTGAAATTGAGATACTGATGCAAGCTCTTCCTTTCTGAATCAGATAGGTTTGCTTGTCAGCTGTCGGGCCAACGATGCTCTTCTAGCTTTACCTAAAGTTGTCTGTGATCGGAACTTCTTCGCTTTGAACAATGGGTCCCATTCCTTATCCTAACAAAGCAGCTGAAAAAAGGACTGCCGCCCAGGTATTATTTTGCGCCATTCCGTATATGAGCCTCTTCGCCATATGAATACTAAGTAATAATAGCATGGCACTTCAAATTCTATATGAGAAATTTTTGTATTGTTTTTGGCCGAAAAAGAAGCAAGGCTATGGATACCATGACCGATCACCATCGATAAAGAATCTCAATCACTTAATTGTTAATTAAACTTTCTCAATAAATTTGTTAATATACAGGATTGTAGTACGTGACGATCATTTATACCAGGGCGAATTAAACGGACTGTACTACCTTAACTCTTTAAGGTCATTCACGACCTGTTCTGTTACCTACTCTCCTGAGCTGTTTCGTAGAAGATCCAAACACACCAAGTTGTCTAAACTTAGAAATTGGTTCCTGGTTTGTCTCATCCGTGTACCTTAAAGTGCGAGTAAAGTCAACTTGGAAAGCATACTCGTTCTTCCTTCTCTCATCATCTTGAAAACCGGGCAGAGTCTCCTTTGATTTTTGCATGGTAGCAGTTAGAATCATCGATCTCAATGTTGGGCCCCATGCTATGTTTCTAACGCTCCAGATGTCTACTCCCAGACATGCAGGGAGACTGTTAAGTCCTACATTGGTCTCTTTTTGGAATTCAGTTAGGTCCAAAGGTCAATTTTTTCACAAGAAATATTAGCCAACAGCCTTGCACGTGAGAGACCTTGTTTAATCTAATATAGATAGCTACTTGGGACCATAGGATATTAAAGGGTTATTGCAAGAATATTAGAGTTAGTGTTAAAGAGTTAAGTCCAAAATTGGATATTTTCCAACATTGGACTACTATCAAAAGTGTATTTTGTCTAACACTAGTAACAAAGTAACAAGGTGTGCCTTGTAAATAAGTTCTAATCAAGTAAAAAAAAATTCTTGATTTGCAACTGGTGTCCGAGTCTCTTAGAGCCCTGACTAATCCCGGGGGTGCACAGGACCTCGGCAAGGAGTTTTCCACAAGTGCACCACGGTTAATTCAGGTTTTACCCAGTCCGATGGCCCTCAGAAATTGTTTGCACCCAGTGGGTTTCGAACTTGAGAACTTGAAAGGGAGCAAATCCCAAGGCTCAAGTCAATTGCCACCAGGCCAACCACTGAGGGTTCACCAGGCCAACCCCTGAGGGTTAGTTCTAATCAAGTAATTAATTTCTCTTCTCTCTTTACACGATTTTGGTAGAGACTCAAATGAATTTCTGTATAGACACTTCGTAAATCTTGTAGCGTAGTTCATTAGATACTAGAGTCCCTCATAGATTTAATATAAGATATGGAATGTATCTTGCACCTGAAACGTTTCCTGCATTCGAATATCATTACTCTTCTTTTCTCACAATTTGAAACTTCAATAATAATGATAAAGAATCTAGACAAGTTGTCAGACTTGACAAGTTAAGGTAGTGGATAAGATAAGATTTCCCATCCCAATACAAATAAATGGCAGACAAAGCTCTTTAAGCATCCAAGATTGGAAGGGTACATACTGTGAAGTAAGCAACATAGCTCACGGCAAGAGTCAGGCTGATCTCAATCACTGTGTCATTGAAAATGAATCCCAGCCATAAAACGGAAGCTAATCCAAAAGCAATACCAATGCCGACTCTGGACAACAGAAACAGAACTTATCAGACTACTTCCCACTGGCGGATAACCAATATTAAATGCAAATATACATACGCCCCAAGGGAAACTTCAACTAGGAATTTGATGACAGCTCCCCAGTTAAAGGTCCAACCAGTTACCATCCTTAAAAGTAGCTGATAGACAACAATTGCCGTCCTGAAGGAAAAGAGGAGTTATGGAGATGATGAATAAAAAACTATTATTGGAAGAACTCTCAAAGTTAAAGGGAAGGAAATAGGATACAGTTCATAAAATTTCACTCATTCCCTCTCCTCCCCCTATGGAAATTACACAAATTCCCATCTCTTCATGTAAGCAACATATTTCTACTAAGAGAAAATTACCCATCATTCATCAAGGACTCTCCTTCAATTATGGTACTCAATTTCTTGCCGGCACCAAGCTCCTTCAGAAGAGCTACAACAGCCACAGGATCAGTAGCGCTTAGAAGTCCACCAAGCAACATCGATGTTGACCAGTTCCAGTTATAAGGAAAAGCAATCTACATTTATCACTAATTTCAGATGCTTCCATTGAAGAAACTATCAAACTCTGGAAAATCCGAATTCAACTAACCTTCAGGGCAGCTCCTAGAAAAAAAGTGGAAATTACCACACCAGGCCCAGCAAGTAAAATCATCTGGGATGCACACCTCTGTATTAGGAGAAATAACTGGTTTAGTTAACTAACAGAGGTAAAATCCAGATTGAGAAATTCAATGAATCAGAGGATGTAAAAAAACGGAAAGATACTATTACAGAAGGCAAATTGTGTAAAGCCAAATACCATAATATAATTAGTGATTGGAGCACCTCCCATTAGTGTTCTAACTCAGTTGCCTCTTAATACGGAGTTCGCTTATGGAAACACGCAAGGAAGCTTTTGGAAGAACTCTTTTTTTGGTTACAGCATCCAGCTTAGGCTACGGAAGGAAAATACAGTTTTGGCAAGACATGGTTAGGCACATCCCCCTACGAGATGAATTTCAAGGTTTGTTCCACATGATGCAGAATACAGGAGATACAGAAGCACAATGCATGACAAAAAAATGATGGGAAGAAAAGCTCAGAAGATTCTCAAACATTTGACAGGCGTGCAGCATCACAGAATTAATAGATAAGCTGGACAACCACAGACATTTATCTAATAAACCAGATTGCTTGTGCTGAAAGTAGGCGAAAAGGGGGTTTTCACAATAAAATATTGTGATTTGTCCTTAGTTTCGTCTGGGGAGAGACGGAATGGTTAGTATCATCAGGGTAGAGCCAGGATGGTTTCTCATGGAAGATAAACGCATCATTAAAAGCACGCTTCATGTGAGCAGCCTTATGCAGTGACTATCTCACTCAAGCCAACCTCCATAAAAGAGAAATCATCCTACCTAATAGATGCTACTTGTTTGCAGTGAATCTAGACATAGACCATATCTTCCTACATTGCCACCTAGTACTCCATTTATGGTAAATGTTCCTCTCCTTTAGGTGAAAGTGGTGTTGCCTAAGTGCTTACATAATTCACTGACCTATCGGTTTGGAAAGAGGGTGAAGACACAAGGCTATATTAATAACCACCCCAGCATGTATTGTATGGGTGTTCAAGAGAAAAAAAAAACTGCAGCAATGAGGACGCATTTCATGTACTTAATTGTAGGTGTTTGTAGCTACTAGCATTTTGGACAAATTTAAGGATTATACAATTTATAAACTTTTTGAGTTCTTGTCTTCTTTCCAGAAATTATAAGGGGGGAATTCAAACCATTTTTGTAAATTACAGCCTTTTCTGTGAGTGACAGCATTCCCTCAATGCTACATTTTATTCAATAAAATTATTACTCATCAAAAATATGTTGTATCTGTAGTCTTTACAAGAAGCTCAATGACAGCAGATCAATACTTGGTCAGCAATTAAAGATGAAAGCATCTAAATGTAAAGGATCCGCAAGATATAAAGTTGCAGGACAAAAAGAAGGCGTAAAGCATGACATTTACAAGAGAAGAATAGCATAAATTATGCCAAAAACAACCATATGAATGAAACAAATTATGCAAGCAAGAAGGCAGACATTGAAAGTGCACAAGCATAACAACATACAGATGTACATACATAGAAGAGAAAAATCATCAGTGGAGCTCCCCATAGTATCAGCATTCTATGAGCAGTAGAAAAGAGGAAGGCTGGTGGTAATGTACCTTTATCTGGTGAATTTCCATTGAGAAAGCACTCTCGAAAAGAAGAGCAGGAAGAAAAACCGCCAACAAAAGATCAGGATTAATGTTTGCCCCTGTGCGGATACCAAATATGGTTTAGCAGGAACGACATTTGAGAGCAGAACAATTGACTGGTGGTATACTGGGTGAATGTGGTTTCTGGTTGATATTGGACCAAGGGGAACATGATTTGGACTTAATGGATACATATATGAAGTAAGATAAAGAATTGAACTTACAGATACGGATACCATCTCCAATCCTTCCCAACCTATGATGTGTTCCATACTCTGCGAGGTAATTTATTTTATATATGTATCAGCATTCAAATACATCATGTGCGAGACTGACTGGTAGTTCAACCAACTCTAAAATGTAACGATTTTTTACTTTAAAAAGTTTGTTGGCACCTAAAGCAAAGGTGCATAATTTTATATGTTAGACAGATCAATAATATAAGTATCAGTTCCACCTCGAACTGGGAGCAGATGCTCCAAAAGACGTCTAAAAATCAAATTCCAGAAAGATAAAAGAATATTAACACGGAGTTGTGCAACTAGAAATTGAAGCTAATATTTCAAACACATTCAGAGTTTTTTTTCTCTTCCTTCAACTATCTTCTAGTTATGGCTAACTTCGCAGATCTAATAAATAAATAGAAGTGCCCCTATTCTAATATCTTAAACTTTTAGATGAGGTACTTAACTTTAATGCAACATGTTGTGGTCTTGTATTTGGTCTGAGTCTGACTACCACCATCAACTTAAATCAGTTCACATGATTGGCCCAAAAAAATAATCAAGTCAGCAGTTGCTGACATAAATATGAATAAGACCCCGTTCGGCTTAGCTAAATAAAAGTACTTTTCAAGTGTTGGATCTTTGTTTTCTATGAATTAGCAGTTATGTGCTTGAATATAATGTTAAAAACTGAAAAGAAGCAGTTAATGTATTTGAACTAAAGATGTTTCTGGAGAATTTCTCTAAACATTTAGAAAAAAATATTTGCATTTAGATAATTGATTTTTGGAAGGGACCATACATTTAGTGCTGAATATTAGTTTCAAATTTTCAAAACATTTTGTGTTTGTGATGTTTATTGGAGAAACAAGTTTGTTGTTTGGTTGGTTATAAAAAAGGAGAGAATCGAAGAATCGAATCAAAATGACTTTTCAAGAGAAAGAAAAAGAAAATTATTTGTGAACATACTACTTGCAATTAACAGAAGCTGGTTGTTTAGGCGGTTTTCATATAACAATCAACATATCACTAGCTAACATTCAAGTCACAGCACAACAAAACACCTTATAAATCCAATCAATGTCATCCGAAATACAGTACAGTAAGCAAAATAACCCCTAAGATGAAACAGACATTCAATTCCGAGGTGCCAATCTGCAGTCTTTCTTCCAAATTACATGGCTTGAGCTTTAAAATTAGGGGGCTAAATTGAGAATGTGAAACTTACCCCAGAACAGATAAGACAGTCAAGACAGTAGGCTTGAGCTGCAGAGATGTTAGGCAAAATTAGCGGATGAAAGGAGAAGGAAAAACAAAAGTAATGAATTTTGTTATGAAAGGGCTTCCGAGAGATACAAAAAAGTGTAGAGGATAACGAGTAAAATATTTGGTCAAACTAAATAGCTAAAAAAACACAAGGGATCGCCCAGCTTATGACTTTTGGTTTGTTTCATCTAAAAAGCATGTCGATTAAAGCAACACCAAAAACTTAAATAAGCAAAAAGAGTGCTCGACTCAAACACCCTCCCTCGCTAGAACTCTTAAATTTTTAGATGAGGTTGTTATTTCATTCATCTGTAAAAGATTGTGAGAGAAGGAAATAACGATGAGCCCCCATCACGAATGGAGAAACATTTTGTGTATCTAATTCAAAGAGTAAGAGGTCATTTTTACACATGTATAATAATTAACAAATCTGCTAGTGGAGTTGTGTTGAGTCAAGCATGTTTTAAATTTTTTTTCGAAATACATGACATTCAGTTTTGTTTTTCATATAGTCAATCAGAACTAGTTTGGATCACTGCATAATTGAGTTTGACGACACATAAAGGAATTCCCCAAATTAACTCAACAACAATAACATGCCTAGTGTAATCCCATAAGTGAGGTCTGGATAGTAGAATATACGTAGACCTTACCCCTACCTTTGTGGGGTAGGGAGGCTGTTATCGATAGATCACATAAAACTACCACAACAATAACATACTAGTGTAATCCCACAAGTAGGGTCAGGGGCGAGTAGAGTGTACGCAAACCTTACCCCTACCTCATAGAGATAGAGAACTTATTTCTAATAGATCTTCGGCTTAAAAAAAAGATTGAGAAAAGGAATACAAAAATGAAAGCAGGAACAACAACGAAATTATGCGCACGGGAAAACAATACGCAAAATACAAAAGAAACAACAGCAACAAGGAAATAAGGTGATAACCGAAGCACAAACAAACACATGTGATAACCAAAATCGAAAAACAAGAAACTATGAGAATATGGCTAATACCACCGCCTTCCGGTAAGGAAGTAGGTACAAGTAAAACCACCAAGCCTATTCACATAAAACTAAATAGATAAATACTCCATAACTAAGTCTTTCACCATTCCGTACCAGCAAAATAATGCTAGAAACTAAAAATGTGCTTGATTCAATAACAACTCCACTTATATATAAAGTATAGCTGGAACCAATTCCGAGGAGGGTTCCTTTACATTGACAGCCAAGATAAATCAGCCAATAAACAGAAAATTTGTATAGTCAATCCGAACTAGTTTGGATCACTACATAGTTGAGTTTGACAAAACATGAAGGAATTCCTCAAATTAACTCAGTTGGATCATATAAAAATAAATAGATAAATGCACAATAACAATAAACAGGAAGAATTAGAGTAATAAGAAGAATCTCTCAAGGGTGTATAAAGATGAATCTAAGTAAGACCTTCAAACACCAAATCATAATAAAGTTGTGCATAAAAGTTGTAAAGAAATTAAGCTAGTGTTTGACTATAGATTTTGGGAATAGACTTTGAAAATTTATGTTTGAATATATGCTTGACCATGAAATTTGGTCCCATCTTGATCGTCAAATAGTTTGAATTTCCCAAAAACTGAGTCCAACCAGTTTATGGATTTTTGAGACTTTCATTCACAAAACTTCAAAAGTTTTCCCAAAGTAAAATGCATGTCACACAACTTTAAATTCCAAAAACCACAACTTCAAAAACTCAAATTTTCAAATTTCAAGTTTAGACAGGAGCTTATAAGGTTGTCCGACAAATTAAGCCTTTCGCCATCATAAAGTTGTGCATAAATATTTTGTAAAAAAAACTAGCTAGCCTTTAGCCATAGACTTTAAAATATTATTTTTCAAATATCTGTTTGCTGTGAAATTTTATCATTTTCAAGCTTTAAAGTTTGAATTATATGGTCAAACGGAAGCTTAAAACCATCTCTTGATAACTAAGTCTTTCGCCATAATAAAGTTGTGAATATTTGGAACATTAAATAGATTAAGAAATATTTGAACTATGATTCATACTTAATATTCAGACCTCATGTCCGAGCTCCAAAAATATTTTCTACGCTACCGTTTGTCCATAGACTTTGAAAATTTATTTTTTGGCTTTGATATATCTTATATTTGTAAAAATCTGATCTTTAAATATTTCCAAGTTCCCAAAAACCATTGGATTTTTGGGACCCCCCCCCCCAACACACACACACACAAAAAAAAAAAAAAAACCTTCAAAATCCAAAAATCATACTCAAACTTACAGAAAACTTCAAAATCCAAGAATCACACTCAAACACACAGAAAACTTCAAAACCCAAAAATCACAACACTTAAACACACAGAAAACTTCAAAATCCAAAAATCACAACACTCAAACACACAAAACTTCAAAATCCAAGAATCACACTCAAACACACAGAAAAACTTCAAAATCCAAAAAATCACACTCAAATTTTCAAGTTCCAAAGTTCAAAATCTATAGTCAAACAAGAGCTTAAAAGGGTATCTTAAAAACTCAATCTTTCACCATTCTGTACAAGCACAACAATATTATAATAACAACTAATTGCTTTAACAGAGAAATTAATAAAAGAAAGAAAGAAGGGTTTCCACTAACCTAAAGCTCCAATACCAATTCCAAGAACAAGCAAAGCAACAGAATAAGGTACTCTGGTACCCCTCAACAAATGTCTACAAGCTATTCCCAATAACAAACTGATCCCAACAAAAATCACAGCATTTGTAGGATCAAAACCAGAACTTTCAGCTGAAACTGACTCTTCCAGTACTCTAAACGGTGTCGTTTCTACAGTCAACTCCATTAACAGCAAATTCAAAGAGTTTTTGTGGGTTTTGAAAGAGGAAGAAGGTTGACAATTACATGAAGTTTTGAAGTTCAAATAAAAAAATTGAACTTGGCACTGTACAAGATGCAATCCATCTTTGATTTGGACTCGTCTTGTACTATGATTCCTTCAAAACTTTCATTTTTATAATTAGTAATAATCACTCTGTCTTGTACTTGATTAATTAATCTCCATAACAATAATACCTACTTCCTTGGTCCCTCTGTATCAATTTATCGTGGCGAATTCAGGATTTTAATTAAGTTGGTATAGGAAGTAGTTGAAGGGTTCATATATATTAAATAATATAATTTTTCGTCAAAGAGTGACTGCCATTGTCAATTTATACAATGTTGCAATTTAATAAAGAAAAAACTACACAAACTAGTTTCATTAAGAAAGGTATTTATTCAAATTAGATTAATCCTAATTTATTTATGAAGATTTTTCAAAAAGAGCAAACATTTAAAATATAATATGGCAAAAAATAGTTAAAGTTTGCTAAAAATAGTTGTAGTTTGCTAAAATTATAAGTTATAGTTACATATTATAGGAGAGAAGCGAGCAAAATCGAGAGAGGGAGGAGAGAGGTGAGCGAGATCGAGAGAGGTGAATTGTGTATATATTTATATATATATTTGTCAAATTGTATGTGTATATCTGTCAAATAATTGTATATATGTAACTGATATACATATATATATATATATTTGTATATATGGAAAACGAGATTGGGAGAGGGATGAGAGAGGTAAGAGAGATCGAGAGAGTGAGGAGAGAGGCAAGCGAGAGAGAGTAGTTGAGAATAATAAAAAATGGGCAGTGTTCAATTGGAACATGAAAACGTGTCTAAATTGGTCCTAGTTACTCTTCGGGGCAGAGTAGAAGAAGGGAGGATTCTCGAACGCAGAAAAGGATTCAATGAATTCGAAAGAATTATACGAGGAGTCGTATGAGGTGAAAATCTCATGTACGGTTCTGTAGAGTGACAGTAAGGGCGCTTGTCAACTTTTCCACTATCATCCCAAAAAAATCAAACTCTGCCTTACGTAAAGTTGTTAGAGTACGATTAACCTCTAGATTTGAAATCACTACTTATATCCCCGGAGAGAGTGAGAGAGACGAACTGTACATGTATATACGTTGATTTGAATATGTATAACTGTCAAATAATTTTATATGTGCAATTGATATCCATATGTATTTTTATATCTGACAAGAGATTGCAGAGAGAGGGGAGAGAGGAGAGAGAGATGAAGACAGGAGAGAGAAAATAGAAATAAAATCTCAACTATAACTATAGATTGTATTTTTTTCAAACTATAGTGGTACAATATAAATACATATCATATGTTTTTCAAGTTACATAATTTATCCGAGTTGGACCTTAGGCCCAAAGTATTTACCACAGTGTCCCTTTCTTTGTTAGCGTGACCAAGCCCTATCACTGCTATGATATTCTATCGGTATGTTGATACTAGATCGGGATCATATAGGATTGAGCTTAATTCTCTGTGATATTCTGTCGATCTGTTGATAATATAGGATTAGGCTCTTTTTTAAGAAATAAATAAAAATAATTAAGAGAAAATGTCACGCTTTGAGCCTACACCTTGGACATGGCCGGCACTGAAAGATCATTGTTGGTCTCCAAGCAAACCCCTTGGCCTAGCTGACACACTCAACTGAAAACTTTAACATGCATGCCTTATAAGGTAAACTTTTACAACATTTAATAAAACTCAAAGAATCTCAATTATGCTTTATACAAAATCTAAAAATATCTTTTAATACAAATACTAATACTGCTTATAATATTTGAATGGATAGACTGAACTGACTCTCTAACTCTATCCATGAAGTCTCTACTATACTATACTGAAGATAGGTGCCGCAACAAGGCTCATAGCTACCTGACTATAAAATAAAATAAATAAACTAGATTAACTAACTAGAGCCCTCTGAAAGCAAAGAGGTCTCATCAACCACTACTGGGAAGTTGTCTTACTGAATGTCTATTATCATAGGTACCTGAATCTGCATCATAAAATTATGCGGCGCCAAAGGGCGTCTGTACGTGAAGTGTACGGTATGTAAAATAGTCAAAACAATGAAAATAGGATGCTCAACTCAAGACTTAACTCGGGATATAACTCAGTAACATAATCAATACAAGTAAAATATCTTATTTAATGCATAATTAAATGCAACTCAGTCTGTATCTGAAAATAATATATACTTTAGCTTGAGGAGTTTCTCTAACCACAACCATCACTATAAGAATTAGGATGATACAACGTCTTCCCCACATTGCCTGAGTCATCTAATACCTTGCTAGGGTAAGGGACGAAGCTAAACTTATGGATCCATCTAAACTGGGTCATCTCAGTAGCATATGAGGAGTTGTACATTTGGTACAATCCTATCCTACGTTGGCTACAAGTTTATGGGGTTGGAGTTATCTGAACTCATGTCCATATCGGTGCTCAATACTACTCCCAAAACAAGCACTATGCTCAATAACTATAAAAATGTCTCACTTTAGAGAAAAACTAGAAATTTGCTACTTGGAGCCTTGACTCAACATATTTCTTTAAACTGTTTTTTCTTTCTCAAAATTGATAATGTTTTCTCATAACTACTAATACTTTCTTTAAAGAAAGAAAATAGTCATGCTCTTTACTGATAAAATGATGTATTTGGAACTATCAAGTTTCCTCAAACTCTGAAATTTATGCATGATGAATAGTAATGCAAAATACCTTAACTACTGGACTGCTCTTTCGAAATTGATATACTATGCTCAAAAGATAGTATAGTAAATAGACTACTTGTATAACTCATGTTGAGGTACTTCTTGAAACTAACTCATACTTTGGACTGGATAACTTTTCAATGCAATTAAAGCATAATAATGGAATGGTTATCAAAAACTCATCTAGGGTTCTTGTAAATGTAGTAATATTTCAAGAATCTAAGGAGATGTACTCAACAATGAAATTTTTAGCATATAATAATAATGGAATAATAAGAATTTTATGATAAGGTTCTAGAATTTCTCCATTAGATCATATGAATGAAATTGACTTGACTTTTGATTAAAATTCTTGATAATAAATATAAATTAGACATGAAAATAGAATTTTAGGAGGTCTTACATACTTGAAATGAAGACTGAAGAATCAAACAACGAAGATTGGCCTTGAATCTCTTGAACCCTAACCTACTCTTTTCTTGGCCCTAGTTCTTAAGATGAATTAGCGTAAATGATTGAAAATTCACGCTTAGAAATTGATATAGGGTTGAAAACGGCCTCAAAACGACAGGGTTTTAGTCTAGCTCAAATAATATATGAATTATACATTGACTATTCAATTTCCATCAACTTAAAATCACCTTTAAACAGTCTCAAAAATTTAAATATAAAATTCTCTCGAGATTGAATATTCAAAACATACTACTATTAAAAACTCAAATACTACAAATATACTATACTATTTTTGTATAAGTTTTTGATAAAATGGGACAGAAATACCAAATCTAACACTAATATCTTAGATCCTCAAAAATTTCATTGTCACAATAACAAAACAATAACATTGTCTTTTATGATATATTCATTAAAAATCTAATTTGGGGAGAAATTATCTACTCAATAATTTTATGCATTTTTTATATTAATTTTTTTGTTTGTTCATAAAATAATAAATACAAGAAATAATTATTAAGTTACCTTATTTAATTTTTTTTTTTAAATCTATAATTTATTTTCTCTTAAATATTTTACATTCTTATTTTATATTAGTGTGTGTGTGTATATATATATATATATATAGCTTTGCCAAACCTTCCCATCGATGTGAGCTCTTGGGGAAGATCAGCCTGTTATTCCTAGAGTAACTTTTATCCGTTGAGCGACGACCCTTCCACTCAACACCGTTGGATCACTAAGGCCGACTTTCGTCCCTGCTGCTTGGCTTGGAATCAAACTAGCCTATCATGCCCTTTCTTCATTCCTATATGGACCCATATTCCTATGTTCTTCCAATGTTTACTGTATTACTGGGATTCCTATTTACTGAAGAAGCTACTTTCTTTTAGTTATTCTGGGATAAATTTATTTTTTTTAGTGCCTTTTTTTAGTATAAAGTGTTTTACATTTTTATTCTAAGTAAGAAATTTCAGATAAAAATTCTTATTGATCGATCTTAAATAAGTATTGTAAAGCAAATGGAATATTAAAAAAAATTATTCTTTTCAAATTCTAAATCAAAGTTCAATTTTTGATTTACCAAAATATTTTGGAATGAAATTCACATGGAGAATAAGAATGAAGTTGTACCATTTGGAAATTTTATGGTGGAGAGTGGAGTGGGGAGACAAAATTAGATTTATGGAATATATATTATTTGTTAAAATTAATTAAAATTTGAACAAAAATTAATATCTAAAGTTTGTTAAAAAATAACTTTTGAAATTTGAAGTTATTTTTTAACATACATTTTACTTAAATTTTTTTTAAAGTAAAATCCTGTATGATATATTCTTATTGAATACTTTTACTATGATTTATGTTAGAATCATATAAATTTCAAAAGTAGGGAATAAATTGATTGGACTTTAATAAAGTAATTTATGTTCTTTAAGAAATTTAAGTTTTCTACTTCTCTTGTTATAAATATAATGACAAATTTTTTTTTCAAGAATTTACAAAATTAATGAAATTCAAATTTTCATTTATTAACTTGAATTTTCTATAAAAAAAAATTGTACTTTGTAATGAGTATTTTAATAAAAGAAGAAGAGGATAATATTGATTAAATTTCATTTAGAAAGAAATACAATATTATATTATTTATAACTAGGTAATTAGCCCGCGCTTCGTGCGGTCATAAGTAATCTAATTAAGTTTATATATTTTAATATTAAAATTAATAAAATACTCTAAAGTTATTAAGCTCTTTCTATATAAAAAATTTAGCATTATAAATTTATCTCAAGAAATTTTATTAATGTAATATTGCTAAATTCCTTGT
>JBCEWC010000209.1:0-69063 GCA_038996855.1 Solanum aculeatissimum
ATTAAAAAACGTATCAGTAATTAATTGGTTATTTAATTTTTTTAGGTATCAGTGAAACTAACTGATAGTTTATAAATGTGTGTTATGTATCAGCGAAATAGCGAAATAAGGGAATTTAGTAATTTTTTTAAATGGTAGAGAATAATTGTAATTAAGTTTTCAAATGTTGTGTATTTCTGTAATTTGACCAAATAAAAATGCATAAACTTCAACCGTTTTATTACGAACTTAATAATTGATGATTCATTCATCGTTCAATTTATCAAAAAAATAGCATTCATTGATCATTTTTCTAAACTTTACGAATAAAACTCTACGATAATGTTTTGAAATTTTACTTGTGTGAAATTTAAAATTCTATAATAATAGTAACTATTTTTAAATTATAAGAACTAAAAAGTGATTAATTTATAAATTTTACCTTCCGACCATAAAGCTTAAGTCCACTAACCGTTAAATATGGGGATAAAGAGATTTAAAGAAGAATCTTTTGCAAGAAAAAATTATTATTTGTCCTTAATTGACTTATTGTTATATAATAAATTTTTTATTTAATAAAAAAAAAGCTTATAATAATTTAATATTATTTTCAATCATATAATTAGAAGTTTTAGATTAAATGCTTAAATTCTTTTAGTGGTATCTGGTCACCTTTACATGTTACTGTTTCGCTTTTCGAGGTCAATTTAACTAAATTTCAAAGCTAAATTTAATATCTAAAATTTAAAATTTAAATTGTTGAAAACTATACGAAAAATGCTATAAGTTGCAATCTTTCTCGTATTAATATGATAAAAAATAGATATTAAAATATTGATCAAAGTTCATGTAGTTTGATCTCGATAAGTGAAATAGTGACAAATAAAAGTGAATGGAGGGAGTAGTTAGTTTTTATTTTTTTGTTTTTTCACAATGATTTTTTCTTATACATTTTATCATATTTTTATCAAATTTAAATCTTATACATTTATAGTAATGAAATGAAATTTCAATTATTATAGTGTATCCTATTATTTTGTTTTTTGGGAATAATCCATGAGGAAAAAGACGTTTTGTAGTGTTACCTAAGATTTCAATTCCTTGATGATGTCATTCTATTAGTGGCAACTAGAGTCTCGAATTCGAGTCACTGAATACCAAAACTAGGTCTTGCAATACGTGAATTTAATTTATTTTTTTTGCTTCCACCCACATTAGAATTGAGATTCGCGTCGATACGTCCCACATCAAGGGTAAGACGTTCACTAATAAGCGACTTCGGGTTTAATAAGACTAGAACTCGAAACCTCAGATTAACGATAAAAAATGAAATACTAGTAGACAAATGCTGCAAAAGATATAGGGGTCCATACATTGCTTCTGCTTGAATTTTAATAGCCAAAGAATTTATTGCTACTGAACCATAATGCACTGTACTATCTTTCTTGGTTTGTGAAAGAAGATTTATAGGGTGTTGTTCCATTCTTTATTTGAGTAAGTAGGTTGAAAAATTTATGACCACCTCTTTCTTGTTGAAAACTTGGAAATAATCTTTCTATTTTCCACGAGTCAGGATTAAGGTTTGCGTATATTTTATCTTTTACATATTTCATGGGAATTTCACTGGACGTGTTGTTGTCGTTACTAGTTGGATGATGCAATAATGTGGTTCTATAGAATTTGCTAGTGAGGTAGCAAGTGAAAGGAATTACTTAGAAGTTTTCGAGTTAAAAATTGAATGCAACGCCTTGTAATTATAGTTCAATACTGAAGGGGTGTTTTGGTGCAACAATAAAAGTCCTGTTGAGTAAGATAAAATCGATGTAGTCTAATCTTTCCTATGAAGGGGAGCTTTGACATAACAATAGAAGTTGTTGTTATGCCACCAAGAGTTCATGCGTTTCACATCATAAAAAGAACTTCTAGTAAAAACGGCAAGGTAAAATTATAAATAATAGATCCAGTACAATTTGATCATTTATGAACAAGAGCTTTGGCATAACGGTAAGAGTTGTTGCAAAATACTAATAGTCAAATTAGAGTTAGAATAATGGCACCTTTAGGTTAATTCCCCAGTCATTAGCTGCATTTGTACACAGCACAAGTATACACGTTATTATGTGCATCAAAACCGAGTGTCTCCTGCAAACAACCTCTCTACTTTCACACAGTAGAAGTAAGGTTGAAAACAACCACTGAACTACTATACAGTGTAATCCCACAAGTGGAGTTTGAGAAGGATTGTTTGCAGACCTTACCCCTACCTTTGTAGGGTAGAGAGGTGGTTACCGGTAGACCCTCGCGCAACAGATCATGGAACAACATGCACAGCAAATAACAAGGAACATTGAAATAGGAAAGGGACTACAAGAAGGCAAAATTATACTAGTAGATACAGAAATGTTAACATAGATAGAAATAGATTAACTATGTCCAGTCACTATCATTCTCTGAACTTCCCAAGCATTTCATTTTCTATTGTTTGTTCAAGCACCAAGAACTAGAAGTAGACAACAAAAATGTTTTGACATAGGTATTGGTAGATTCAAACGACCAAGCCGTTGTCATAATCTGAGCTCCTCCAAGCACTTCATCGCTGTTGATTCATCAACCTCAGTGCCAGCGTTGTTCCCAGTTTCCTCGGGCTGAGCTAATGGCCTGCTTGGCACAGTAGTAGGGCGAGCCACAGATTCTTCAGGCTGAGCTAATGGTCTGCTTGGTATAGTAGTAGAATGAGCCACAGTTTCCTTTTTGGCTGGTGGAGCAGCAAATACTGGGATAGCCTGCCTAACACAGACAGGTGGTGCAACTCGAACTGATCGGGTCTGCATCAGTTGAGTGGGACATCCAGTAGGTTGTGGACGAGGTGGTGCAGAGAAAACCGGCACTGCTGTTCTTATTGTAACAGGAGGAGCAATACCATGATAAGGTGTCCTATTATATTGTCTAACTGGAATATAAGGAGCTGCCCCTGCAGCAGGAGATATACGGGTGCAAACTGTGCGGCCTTCTGATGATGAAGCTTGTGATTGCCGCAGCGGCTGGGATAACGAGGAATGACTGTCATTTATTGTTGTGGAGGACGATCTGTAGCGATTAGCTGTTTTTGGGCAGATCAAGGGGAGGATTTTGGATGTGGTGGCTGCCGGACGCTGTGGACTTGATGGTCGAGGAGATGGATTTGGAAACTTCTTCTGAAATGGTATTGGCACATTGCCGGATTTGGCCATTTCTAACTGTTCCTTCAAACGGTAGTTCAGTAAAGCTCTTGCTATTCTGATCTGTTCCTGCTCATCGTTGTTCTCCGGTTCAGATGATAAACTTGCATCTTGCTGTGCCACTGTAAAGAAACAAACCTTTTATTGCCCGAGAGCCTTGTTCCACATTTGCAGAAAGAAGCAATTATGTAAATACATTTATAATATCAGTAGCATAATGAGGAGCTAAAGGAAGCTTATACTAATAAAGAATCATCAGAAACAGAACACATTTCCATGATGGATGAGCCAACCAGAAGCTCGTACGTTCTGAAAGGCGGGGTGAAAAAGCAACGTGAATCTGAAAGACAAAAATAAATTGAAGTGGCATATGGATTTCATTTAAGGCTTTGATGTTGAAAAACAATTTCGGTAAAAGTTAAGGTGTTTGGATTAAAAATCTCTGTCAGATTTTAACCAAATATGTCTGAAGTCTGAACCATATGGCAAGAATGTACAGTGCTTGCTTTCACAATTAACCTGAATCTCACAAGAATAAGACGACTGCATGTATTACAAGGAAAAGGCAATCTAGTCGCAGCTTTAAATGGAAGAATTCATTTGTATTCTAGGATCTAAGCATCTAACACAATCAAAATTCCTAATGCACACTAAGGTACTTGATATGAATCTTTTAAATTTCGAGTTCCATCTTATTAGCTATCTCATCGTTGTTTAAGTATCCCCAGGCCTGATTGATAATTAGAATACTTCTTTCTTTCTTTTCCTCGTCCTTTTTCTTCTTCTTTACAATATCATGCGCCAATAGTTACAGTGGTTTAACCTCCAAGAGACGAAGGAGAGAATTTTAATCTATAAATTAGCAGTGACATAGACAAAGCCCCTTCCCCTCGAATCTCTGATAATTACAGACACTGTATACACTTGTAATAAAAGGGCAACTCGATGCACAAAGCATCTTGCGCTCATGTAGGGTGCAGGGAAGGTCCACACCCCAAGGGGTGATATGTAGGTGGAAACCCTGATGCAAGCATCAAGAGACTGATTCCATGGCTTAAATCCGTCACAAGGAGACAATTGCACTGGGAAGGCACTCTTTTCCCTTAAAAAAAAAAAGTAATAAAGGCACATCGTTTTCGTGCACTGTAGCACAGACTACAGCAGCATATGCAGAACATGTTTACTGTAAAACTAGGCACAATTACTCAAAAGTAAAATATCTTCTTGATTGAGTGGGAGCCTTACATTGTTTCAACGATGACCAAGCTGCCAGGGCAGAATTCTTCTCAGCTTGCTTTTTGTTCTTGGCAGGTTCACCAGTAAACGTGATTCCAGCCAATTCTACTGTTCCTGTAAACACAGGTTGGTGGCCAAGTCCTGACCGAAATGTTGTGTATTGAGGTAAAGGAGCTCCGACTCGTTGCGCTATCTCTTGTAACAGATTTTTATAGACGCCTGTTTCATCCTACAATGAGTTCATCCAAGAAAGAGAATAAGTATAGAGTAAGGGGTCGTTTAGTTTACCAATATAAACAAACATAATGACGTCACAAAGTTCCACATAAGTTATACAATGCTTGGTCGATTGTACAAGAGAAAAGATAACTGTATAATTTCATACAACGTTTGGCTACTCATTAAATTCTGCATTGCTATAGCCGCATGAGTCATGTAGGAATCTGAACGGGGCCAGACAACACGGTTAATTAAAAAAAAATGTAGCAAGCTCTGATATTATCTTATGTATGATAAAACATGGGATAAGAATATGAATACATGGATAGGAGTAACTAAAAAAAGAAAAAAAAAAAAAGGGGGGGGGGGTGCCCTTAAAGTAAGCAATTCCCACATAATAGTTCCTGCATTGTATGCTGCAGTATAATCTCCGCATAACTAATATGTGATCCAAATGACCCCTAATTGTACAATTTGCAGGAGTATGTTCAATAAAGTGGAGAAACCGAGCGAATAGTCTCAAGTTAAATTAGCATCTGTCAAGAACCACCGTGTCAAAGTAACTATTCATTTACATAGTCTCACTTAAAATGAAGCATATGGCAATTTAATACTCCCGTTGTTTCAATTTGTTTATCTTTATTTCCTTTTTTAAGTTTGTTTAAAAAAGAACGTCTCTTCCTAAGAAAACTCTAAGTTTCAAGTCTCATGATCCCACATGATAAGTTTAAAATCACAAAGATTAAAGGATATTTTGGTACATTACATATATCCATAGTTTAAAACCACGAGATTAAAAAGTCTTCTTTATTTTCTTAAATGCCGTACCAAGTCAAATTAAGACAAATAAATTGAAATGGAGTGAGTATGATATATATATATAGAAGAGACCTCATGGAAGTGGACAGTCACATGGAGATGCTTCTTCAAAGATAGAAGAAATAATATATATAGGGAGACAACTGTTATAACTAGGAAGCTTGAGCTAAAAACATTTTCCCCAATTGCCATGTTGAACCAAATACCTTACATATTTAGGTGGCGTTTGATCATGAAAATTGTCAGTATTTGAAAAAAGCAGTTTTTGTTTTTACATTGAAAAATGATATTTGAAAATTGAAGTTGTGTTTGGTCATAAATACAAATTAGAGTTGTTTTTGAATTTTTGTGAGTAATTTGGAGTGGAAAAAATGAAAACGGCTTTTTGGTGTTTTTCAAACCCAAACATGTTTTCCGGAGTTCAACTCCAAAAAAAAGAAAAAATTCATGGTCAAACGCCCCCACTTAATACCCAATATATTATTATGCCACATACTTACCCTCAATATTATATGAATGAGCAAGAGTTCACACACATGAATAAAAGTCAACAATGTCCATGTTCAGTCTCTGTCATGAAAAACTGCTCCATAAATAAAGAAGCAGTTCTAGATTCAAATTAATTAAACCCTGAGTTTCTCAGCTTCCACACATGTGTTGAACTTGAAGTTTGCCATATTCATTTTTAAAATAAACGTGGTGATCGAGGCAGCTTGTGGCACCTCAACTATTCAAAACGAGTACCTATTACCTTCATAAGGACATGACCTCGAGGTGGATCCAAAACTTGAACTTTATGGATTCAATATTCAAGATTCTAGCATGGCGACCTCAAGTGCTAGTAACTGGTTCAAAATCTAATTTTTGCAGCACTATACATGATTTGAGCCTAAACTACTTGATTCTATCAAAAATGTACCATGAATGATGCCTACCTTCACCTGTCCATGCACCGGATGACTATATCTGCTAAAATTAAGATAAATGAACCGAGTAACTCTATTGATTGAAACTTAGACATGAGAAGAACCACCTAAGCTTAGACAGTTGCCCCACACCTCTTCCCTTCCCCCCTCCCCGCACACACACACAAAAAAACTATTTTCTCATAACGGAGCTGACAAATGCAACTTGCGACACCTCAGTTATTTGAGTAAGTACATGTCAGTAGCGGAGCCGCTGAACATTTAGCTTGTGTTGAGAGGCGTCAATACTTGTATAAATATTTATTAAATCAATTTTTGACCTATATATACAATTTAATTTTTCAACAACGTGGTGTCGCTTGACACTCTTGGCCCTCGCCAAGGGTGGCTCCGCCCCTGGCTACTGTTACCTCCCATCAACACATCTACCAAGTAAGTCTGTTCACCTAAAAATTAGGTGGATGAGAGGAAATCACCCAAGCTTACACGTTTGTCACATTCATTCATCCAATACAATAATACATATTTCAACACCTTAATTAGTAGAACACATATTAATTAGTATGAACTCAGTGATTTTTAATTATGTCTTAGTCACATAACCTCAGAAAAAAATGTTAATTATACATAATTTGAATGTATTAAACTCAATTCAAATGTTGACTGATTCCTACTACCCAATTTGACAGGTCTTATCTAACAATTTTCCACACTTATTTATTATGAGTCTTTAATTATAAAATCTGTGAGGTAGGTAGCAAAATTCAATATGCAAAAAAATCACTTGGGATTAAAAAAAAGTTTTAATTGATTACTAAAATACCCTCATTTAAGGAAATTAATTATCAAAACAGTACAAGAAGACCCAAAACAGCTGTTATGCAAATATAAAGACAAGAAAACCCATATGGGTCATATTAATTATGGTCCCTCCAAGAAACTTCCCCATAAAAAACTCTCTTTTTTCCCACTACATTCAATTACCCAACTTTTCTTTATAATTTTTTTTTATTAACCTACATTTTAATACGTTGTTCGGAAACAGTCTCTCTATCTCTATGAGGTAGTGGTAAAATCTGCGTGCACTTTACCCTTCCAGACCCCACTTATGAGATTTCATAGTATCATTTAACCATAGTCATTGTTCACTTTTAACTAGTCAAATTTACATAGCCTCAAGCATTTTAGGTGACAATTCGCATTCTACGTGTATTATGTATTATGTTACGTAATTTACTATGCACACCCAAAGTTAAAAGGCATGGATATTCGATGATGCCAAGTTAAAGTTCATATTTTTATTTATATATATTATGACTTAACCTCCTAAAATATTTTTACTCATCAAGTTGACAAAAAAATTGAGATTTTGTAATACTTTTCTTATAATTTTTGAATATTTAAACTTTACGCGTAAAATATTGAGTTGATCTATCAAATTTAACCACTAATAGTAACTTTCGAAAAGCCAAACATGACACAGTAAGTATAAGTATATGCAAAAGCTTGCATTTTTTTTTTTACCTATATGTGATGGGATCTAGAGGTCTCGATTTAAACGAATCCAAATATTAAAAACATAAAAATAAATTGCATTTCTAAAATTAGGACAGAAGGACATTTTGGTCATTTCAATACCATTAATTTCCCCAACTAACGTCATAAACCGGAGTCATTAATTCCGGTCCAGACCTCGAAAAAGGACGACAGAGGCGCACATTAACACAGTCAACACACACGGCGCACATTAGCAAAACTCCGGCGGAGAAGTACGGCAGATAAAATGCTGCCGGAACCCTAACGATACGACGAATATACATACATATATACACATATATATATACTTACAAGTATCCGCGCAGCTAGGGAGTGAGAAGGGCCACGATTAGATAAGGCGTTAAGTGCAACTTCAGCGGCGGCGTGTTCAGCTTGACGGAGTGTTGAGCAGTAATGAGGGCTTTCGAAATTCTCGCCGTTAAAGTTAACGACAGCCTTGAACCGCGGCGCGTGGTCAGGACCTTCTCTTATACATACATAAGAGGGCAAATTGAAACAGCTCCTCTGTGCTAACTCTTGTAACTGGTTCTTGTACATCTCTTTCCCCAATCGATGAAACGGGTAAATGGGTCGGGTTTATTTACGAAATGGGTAAATGGGTAGGAACAATTTCTCGTTTTAGATGGGTTTTTGATGAAGTACTGTGAGATAGTTAAACATGGCTGAAAATGGGTTGAAAAAAATGGGGATTTTGGGGGTTTTTTCAGATGGGTTTTGGAAGAAGATAGCCAAACATGGCTGAATTTTGTTGAAAGAATGATGTGAAGAAGAATGAAAGAGAAGAAGAAGAAGAAGTATTAATGGAAGAGATAACAAAGCTTTGAATTTTAGTGGGGGAAAAATTAATGGTCTTCTTTAGTTATTGTAAGCTTTTTTGGTTCTACCAAAGTCAGGAATAATAATGAGGGTAATACGAGTTTTTTTTTTTTTTTGTTAAATTATAGATTTCGAAGTTGGAATTTTGATATTTTGAGTGTTTTGTGTCGGAATTTTTGAAATTTGAAATTGTGTTTATATAAGTATTTTTATTCGAAAAAAAGTTTGAACGTAAAGGTTTGTGTGTGGAACTTTCAGAACGTGAAAATATTTGAAGATCGTATGATCAGATTTCTTGATGGAATAGGTATTTGAATATACTTTCTTTAAAATGTATGATCAAATGCGGGATTAAATTATGTTAGGTAATTAATGGTGCGGCAGAACTTGAATTCCAATTAAGTTTGATTGTATTGTCTTATTTGATAACGATGAGATTCAAATCTCGCGTCCCACCTCATTATGATGGATGTTTAGAAGTCGTTTTGGACATAAATGATATAACAATAAGCAAATGAGCTCCCAATTAAGAGGAACGTTACAAAAATGATGCGATAAGACTCAAATTCAACGTCTTATTTGATACCAATGAGAATCAAAGCATCAGACCCCATTATGATGGATGTTTAGAAGTCGTTTTGAACCTAAATGATACCACTATAAGCAAATAAGTTTCAAATTTGTATTCTTATTGAACTACTAGATTCATATCATAATTTTAAAAGCACAAAAATAAGAATCATCAAAAACAATCTCTGTATCTTCATAAAATAGTAACAAAATCTGTATACACTTTAAAATTTCACTGAATATACTGTTATTGTATACGAAAAAAAAAAAAGAATCATCATTTTTTTTAAAAAAAAATGTATACAAATTTTAATAATGGGAAAAGGATGGTGAGGGAGAGTTGGTGGGTGGGGAAAATGGGAGTCAACTTAAAGTTAGGGTCTTTGCATGGATGTGATTCTATGTAACAAGAAAAAAGGTACACTAGTCACTATGTATGTGTTAAATGGGAACCTAGATTTTCACAATTTGTGTCATCCTTTAAAGTGGATTTTCCACTTTCTTTTACACCCATTATCTTCCTCTACATCTTTATTGATTTTTCTTAGTGGATTCTACTCTATTGTCTTCACTATATTTTGTATTTTATTTCATGTTTATTATTCATATTAAAATTTAATGAATTTAAAATTATATATTACTTCATTCGTCTCATTTTATATGATACTTTTTTACTTAACACGATGTTTAAGAAAAAAAAAAGATTTCTGAAATTTATAGTGTAAAATCATTCTTAAATATTTGTGTAGCTGAGAATCATTTGATCAATAATAAAAGGAGAATTTTAAAGTTAATGGGACAAAAGGAGTATAAATTTTATTTTCGAAGATGATGTTCTTTTTTAAAAAGAAATTACACTCTAATTAAAGCTGAAAGATTCTTGATCATCTCATCATAATGCAGATCGATAAAGACTGTTAAATTATACTATTCTTTTTATTTATTTATTTAAATCTCTTAAGCTTCTAAATGTGCTTTATAATTTTCCACATTATTTAAATATTAAATTTTAAACAATTTTAATTTATTAAAATGGGCTTGAAAGGAAGTGTGTGTGTGTATATATATAAAGAAAAAGAGCAATTCCTTGGGGATAAAAAAAGGGAGAGGGGGAATGTGGGGGAAGAAATGATAAATAATGATATGAAAGTGCAAACCTTTTTGACTACAAGTGAAAATGTGTTCATTGTAGTAAAGTATGAAAAATACATTTTAAATATTTCGAATTTCATATTTGAATTATAAAATAGATAAATTTTATATGAATTATTTTAATATATTTATCAAAACAAAAAAGGTAAACAATTAATAATTGAGATATAGACAAAAAATCAAAATATTTTAAATTTATCTTTTAATTCCTTTTAAATGAAATAGTCAAAATGATGATAATCAAAAATCAAAATATAAACGCGTTGATAGCACTAATAAATAAGTCAATAATAAGGGAATGTCCCTTTTAATGTACTTTATGTGAAGTCTCCCATTAAATTAATAAAAATTTTATTAATTGATTTATGGTTCTTAATGATTTGAGTTATATATGAATTTATCGTTTTTATTTGAATTATAATAATATTTTACTATAATGACATAGTTTTATTTGAAACTTAGATTCATATTATGCTATATTATAAATTTCTCTTAAAATAACATTTCACTATAACAAAATTATCCTGGAAAAATTTGATTGTATATTAAATTATTGATACTGTAAACAAGTTTTTTTCATTATTAGGTCCTTTAAATTAGATATAATGAATTTTCTATCAGAAATCTGAATAATAACGTATAAAAAAAAGAAAATTCTAAAATTAGGTCAAACTTAGAAGTTTTAACTTTACTTAAATATTCAAAAATTCATTATCGATATCTATCATAATGGAAGTTATTAAGAGGAGATTCTTATACCAGTGAAGATTGTTTTTAATGATGAATTTTTTTTAAAAAAAACACAAAAAATATTACTATATTTCCAACAATATATAGAAAATATCTATTATTATAATGAGATATGTAAAGATCTTTATAATAATTATAATTTAAAAGCAAAATGTGGGTGATGTGAAAACCTCCCATTATACATATTAGTGGGAACAACTTTTTGTTACCTCCAAATTCTTGGACTTGACAAACAAGACTTAACCACTTTTGCTCCCTTCAACTTTTTGACAAAAACATCCATCCAAAAATGGACAATGAGTTCATTGTTACTCTATTTTGGATCAACTCAAAAGGAATTTGTCCAATGGTCAAAGTGTATAAACAGTCTGTTTGGATGAACTTATAGCTTTTGATTTATAAGTTAGAATTTTAAAAAAATTTATGTTGCTTAAACAATATAAATATATTTAAAATAAGACAATTAGGAGTCTTTTTCAATTTTTGAAGAAGCCATAACTTTTGTAGCACTATAAAAAAGTAATATATCCTTTGAGATGTCTATTAGGGGATGTGAGAACTCCACTATAAATGTGCCAAAATGCTAAGACAATAGCACTAGGTACAAATTTGATGGCACTTTAATGCAACTAAAACTTTTGCTAGTGATAAACACATTTAGTGGAGAGCTTATTATATAATGGCAAGCATAATAAATTTTAGCTATAATTAAAAATGATTGTTAAAACTATATGTATTTTTATCAATCAATGGATTGAAACTATTATTAAGAGACGCACTGCAAATCTTTTAGGAGCATCGCCTTCATAAATGAGTTTTCAATGTGCAAATTCAAATTTTGCTGAATTACAATGTGGATATCAAATACTGAATGGATCCCCACCACTACCTCCTAAAAAAACTCTCTTTCAATTGTCTCTTTTTATCTTCTTTTACCAATAACATATAGCTACGTAGATTGAAGGGTGATCAATTGATTTTTTGTCGTGGAAAACTATATTATACAATATTAACAACAACATATCATGTTTAATTCTATAAGTATTATTTGAGGAGGGTGATATACAAACGCAACTTTACCCTTATATATGAGAGGTCACACCTTGTTTAGGTTCAAAGTTAGCTAGACAACATACATTAACATTCAATAATAGTCTCCTTTTGATTCCTATGATTTATTTTCAAGAAATAGATATTGCAATGGTGTTTCAAATTCTTTATATAAGTTTATTTATGAAATTTGAAATTCCATACTAGTGGCTATTTTTTAAAGATGGACAAAAAGTAGCCAATTGGGCCTATATTTACCATGAACCCATTGCATACAATTCTTGGGCTTTGTGGACATAAACTGCGGCCCATTTATCACTTTTGTTTTGTTTTCTTACCTTTTCATGACCAATGCAATGTTAAATTTGTCACAATTGATTGTTAGAAATTTGAATCTCAAATCAATCATGTACTCCCTTCATTTCAATTTACGTGTCACATTTTGAATTTCAAGATTCAGACAAATCTTTTTTCTTATAACAGTGTGCTAAGTACTCATTTATCCTAAATCAAAGGTCTCGAGTTTGAACATCAAGTATGAAGTTGTGTCTTTTGTAGGGAGTACTTACCCCAAAAGTGGGACTTCTTGATGAAAAAGGATGCTCACTAACTATTTGGGCCAATATATGATGAAAAAGGAATAAATGGGCTTTACTCACATATACTTATCCTAATATATGGTAACATTGAAGGCCCTAACTCATATAAATCTCTATTCTTAAAAGGGCAAATTACATCGAAATACACTAAATTTTAAAAATTATAAATAAAAAAAAATAGTCCTTATTGTATAGGCATGTATAGTCAATGTATATTTGTGTATCATAATGTTTATTTAATGTATAGCTCATGTATAAGTAATATACATGGTATAGTAGTGTATACTTTCTATAACTTTTGACAAACTATATTGTATAGTTTCGCTGATTTTGAGTTATTTTTTATGTAAATAAAACGTGAACTACTTTTTTAAAAAACTTTTTACTTTTTTGTATATATATGTAATTTTCCCTTCTTAAAATATGGCTTTTCATTTAATTTTATGGTACCTTTTAATTCGTTTTGTTGCTTTAGGTAATCGATATTCAAAATTTATTAATTTTATCAAATTAAATTTATACAATGATGATCCAGTACAATATTGATGGTTTATTATTTATAGCTTTTATAAATTACAAAATCAATAGATATTTGTAGGCAGAGTCAAAATTTAAACTATATGAATTATAAATTTTAAGATAGTAATATCAGATGGTGGTAATTAATTCTAAATTTAACTTGTGTAATTACATAATTTAAATTAAAGCTATATAATTCGCTCGAACTTATATCAACTTCTAACTTTGCATAGATAAGATTCAATTATTTGAATATTTTTTAATAATTTATACTTAATAATACATCGTATCGCGAAAAAAAATTATTTAAGAGTACCAATAATTGATGCACATCTTTTCCCATGGCCCATTTTATTAATCAATTATCAAATATGCTTTACTCTTTGATAAAATAGTGAAAAATCCCCTTCCATTTAGTCAATTATGTTGTTTTTATCCTCAAAGAAGTCCAAAAATGCAAGTTATTTTTAGTCAATTATTTCATTTTCATTATCAAGATGCCCAAAAATAAAATTATGACTCATAAAATTTAGATGCTAGAGGAATTCTTCAAAAATTTCCTATCAATGATAAGAATATATTACTTTTTAATTCTTGAGAATATATTACTTATTTTAACTTTAAATCACTTTTTAAAAAAATCAAATCATGTCCAAATGATGTTAAGTAAAAAGAAATTGGAATGATAAACAACTTTTATTGAGTGTTCTATAATGACGTGAAATATCAAACGCTCAAAATTTAAATATATTATGATGTATAAACATGACTTTAATTTCTGAATACTCTTTTGATTTCAATCTTAAATCATCTTTTTTGTCAAATCTTAATTAACTCATGTTATAATGTTTGTTAAGTAAAAGAAATAGAAATGATAAAGATTTTTTATTGAGTGTTGCATAATGACGTGAAATTTAAAATGATCGAAATTTAAATGTATTATCATGTACAAACACGACTTTAACTTCTGAATGCTCTTTTTGATTTCAACCTTAAATCCTTTATTTTCGAATCTTAATCAACTCATGTTCTTATCGAGTATTCTATAATGACGTAAAATATCAAATGATCAAAATTCAAATTAAATACATTATCACATACAAACAAGACTTTAACTTTCGATTGCTCTTTTCTCTTATAGAGGCAAATAGAACATATAATCAATGAGTTCACCTAAATTTAAATCTTATATCCATCTCCGCTCGAGTATGTATAGTTGTATGTAATGACAATATAGGAAATATACTCTTTTCATTCCATTTTAGTTGTCGGGATAAGATTCAACACAATCTTTAAGAAAAATCTACGAGGGGTGCAAATTTGATCAATATAACCCTATCAAAGTGGCTAATATTTTTTGAAAATTGTAGTAAGAGGGTTTTTCAGATTTTAAAATGACTTAATTACTAATGGTAGCATTGGAAAAACGTGACTAATTATTTCTCAATTATTTGAATTAACAACTAATTTAAAATAACTATTTTTAATATATATGACAACTAAACCGGACGGAGGAAGTATATGTTATATCTATGTATAGCCCTTTTTTTTAAAAAAAAAAAAATTACTCCATTTTCATAAAATGACCTTTAGAATAACTAAGAGTCGTATTATATCTTTGAGTTTTAATTTCCAACCCTTTTAATTTTGAGCAAAATCTTACATGACATGAATCATATCTAATTAAATGTGACTAATTACATAATTAAAAAAATACAATGGTTCATTACTAAGAATGTTAATTAAGTCAAGTGTCACATACCAATGACACAAATGTTACTACTAGATTACACATAAGTCATAATTTATCAGATTTATGTATCAAAGTTCGATTTCACATATTGTATTCTGTTAGTCTTGATGCGATTGAATATAAGAGGGGTGGGGGGGGGGGGGGTTGTCTCCTAAAATTTGTCTATTTTAAAGTGAGTTTAAATATAGGTCTACTAACACTCGAAATACAAACTATACAATAAATAGTGACAAAGAGAATATTGCATTAATATTTTGTTTTCCCTTGTTTGTATTTGTCGACCATTGCCTTTGGAAACATTTTTCTTGAGTCGATATTTTTTCGAAAATAACTCTTACATGTAGAATTACACTGATATACTATCATTGTAGCTTGTTTCCTTATTTCTCCCATCAAAAGAAGAAGTTGAAATTGGTGTTATTTAAAAATTATTGATATATAAAAAGGCTACTATATATGCATATTTTCACTTTTTAAATATTTTTTAGTTTTGAACCACATCATCAACAGCAGAACCACATAAGGATGAGGGGTTTGCGAAAATTTATACTATTTATATATGATAAAAATAATTTTTTTTTATATTAATATAATAGATCTTAACCCCCTTCAATTAGTTTATGTATCTACTTTTTAAAAATTTGAATTTTTTTAATCAAAATCTTGACTCCGCCACTGTGCATCATCATCTCATGTGAAATGATGAAGTTGATTGTTTATAGTTCTTTTGTTCTCCATATAACTAAGTGCGTTGAGAATGTTGATTTCCACTTATTTGTGGAATATACTATCACTACACAACCAAAAGAAATAAAGAACAAAACTATTTTTTAATTTATATTTGTGTACTCAATTAATAATAGTGTTACATAAAAAAAAATTATCGTAAAAAGTCTTTTTATTTTCACAATATAAGAATAAGACTATGTATACATTATTCTTTCTAGCAAAGTATTTGTTATTGTACAGTTTTGATATGCTTTACATGAATCGGCGATCTCTCCTTAATAGCCACATACCAATAGTATCTCCGCTACTCTCAAATCTTCAATTCGCTTGTTTGCAAGAATTTTTAAAGTGATGAAAATATAAATTGCAATCATAAATAAATTATAAAGAAACATGATTTTATTGATAAACAACATGGCTACACAAATCGATTTCTCCATTAACTCTTTTCTCCTAAGATTTCTTCATAATTCAAGGATCGTTAGGCGTGTATTTCTTGAACATATATATGACGATTTTGACCTTCAAAATTCATGAGATATTTGAGATGTCTCTTTAAGGTACAAACATAAGTTAGGGTTTAGGTACAATAGCCTCCAAGAAACCTAACTTGAATCAAGTACGTCTGATAAAATCTCATAAAATTTCAATATCTACACTGCTATAATACTAATTACACCGAATATATTATTGTTATGGTCTAAACTCTATGTGTCTTAAGCAATGATGGAGCCACATTAGAACTAGTGGGTTCAATTCATCGACCCCCTTCGACAAAAAATTATACTATTTATATATAGTAAAAATATTTTTTTATGTATATATAATAGATATCAAACCTCTTTCGCTTAATTCGTATATCTACTTTTAAAAATTTTAAACCCCTTAACAAAATTTTGACTCCGCTACGGTGTAAAAGTGGATGACAAAACGTGGCACCGTAAACTTGAAATTGAAAAGTGAGTTGTGAAGATGACAACAAGAACTACAAAGTGTCGACACTCAACTCAATGTATATATTACTATTTTAAAGACGGATTTATGATTAAAATTTTATGAGTTTAATCTTTAATATTTTTTCGCACGAATTAATTTATTATTTGATATAATTTTACTAAATCATTTATACATAAATATGTAATTCACTTTGAACACATTAGGTCGCTTATTTAAAATTTGTTATCTATATGTTTTGGGTAAGTCCCGTGCATAAAGCTCTCGCTAGGCACCAGATTCAAGGATTATTATTTATGTGTTAAACAATATTATTATTTATTTGCGTCTTTTACATGGTTAATCTTGTTAATATTATATAATTTTAGATTTTAAATATTAAATCTAATTTAACTTTAAAAACATAATAAATATTTTGGGACGGAGAAAAGAAGGATATTTCTTTTTGAGTTAATAGGATTATGCTCTTTAGATGAGCACATTATGGCACCAATATTTATTAAAAAAAAATACTAGAAAATGGGAAATTAAGAGAAGTCATTTTCTCAAAAAAGTCAATTTTAATTGCCCATACTTTTTATATTACTATTTTAATTGTTGAGGGGATACGTCGTTGCAAGAATAAATGCAATTTAAAAAAAAAATGAATTGACATATTGAAAGAATTTAAAAATAAAAATTGACACTTTGGAAGGAAAAGGAAAAGAAAAAGAAATTGACAAATTTGGAAGAAAAAAAAAATACTTCCCATTGGTGTAGCTTCTTGGTTTCAAACTTGTACCATTGTCATATTCATATATAGTGACAAGATGACCATTTTATATTTGAATTCTATTGATCGGACTAGTTCAGATGGACACGTTAAGACTTTAAATATGCTTTCTATACAAAAAAAAAGGGTTTATTCTCTTGGTTCAAATGCATGTGAGATATCAAGTTAAAGAATACAGAGATCTTAGTCTTCTCATCCAGACCCTCTATGTAGTCTTATTTGTTTTTCTTGCTTTTAATTTGTTTGGTCGAAATAGCCCTAAGATATTTTTATATGGTGTGATATTGTTCTATTGACCAGACTAATTCAAATTCAAATAGAATGGACACGTTAAGAAACTAAATACGCTTCTTATGCAAAAAAAATAATAAATTATCTTGGTTCAAATACAAGATATCTGGTTAAAGAATATAGAGATCTCGATCTTCTGTTCAAACCCTCTTTGTAGTCTTATTTGCTTTTCTTGCTTTCGTTTGGCCGAAATAGCCCTAAGATACATTTACGTGGTGTGATATTGTTCATTTTAGATCAAAATTACACAGTATTTTCAAAAACCTTACATTATTAAGAGAATCCTACACTTGATGTGTAAATTCGTTTTCTTTTCAACTTCTCATGTAAGAAATAGTTAATGCACCCAATAATTTGGGATATGAACAATTGAATTGAATTATATGATAGTTTGTGGTAGAAGTAGTTAAGAAAATTGGTCAAGAAAGCAATTTATTAGGATGTCTAACCATTTTTTATCAAACAAGAAAGTGTGGATTACCAAAAAGTGAGGTTCAATTTCATGATTCATGTGTTGATTGAATGAGGCAATGACCATAATTTCATGCATATGGCAATTTTGCCTAATGCTATTTCAATTTTCACTTAGTTTTGATGGTAGAATCTATAGTAATTGAAATGAAAAAAGAATGTATTGTGATTATGCATTCAAGCGTGTGGTCTAATATTAATGAAGTAGATACAAATCATTGAAATTGTTATTCATATTTATGAATAGTTTAAGTTGAATTTAAACAGATTCAATTCTGATAGATCATTTTGAACTTCATGTTTAAATTAAATCGGTCCATCTATTAAATGAGTTGAATTTGGACAAGTCAAGGTAATTGGTTGAGTCAATAGGTCAAAAAATTTTATGATCAGGTTATTAACTCGATCAAACTTAAAGAGTTGGACATATCATGTTTTGTTAAGCTAATTCTGCTATATTTATTTAAATCTCAGTATAAACGATATATTTATTTAGAATAACAAGTTACTCTTGACTCAGTTATTCTAAGATTTGTTATTTCACTCTCAGTATTAGTTCAAAATAACAATACAATTCTTCTATAGTTTTATCTCAACTAAAACATAAGGTAAACTTATAATAAAATTAATTCTTAAAATTTTTATCCCTTATACCTAACGACTCTTAAATATTGAGTGAATTTGTATAGATTGAGTTACCTACTTGATAATATCGATATTAATAAAAAAAATATTCTAGCAAATATCGATAGAATGATTACAACAACAATAACATATCCAAAAAAAATCCTACAAGTGGAATATGGAGAGGATAGATAGAATAGTTATTTTTGAAAGACTCACAACTTAAATATATCAATCATCAATGAAATAATTAAAATACGCGTAAACTGATTCAAACATCAAATATAACACAACATGCTCAAACATGATAAGTTTTGATGGACCCAAACAAAAGAATAGGTAACACTAGTGCACATCTAGGCATAAATTGAATTGAATTCTAATAAGCTACTAGTAGCTATCATCTTAATTAGTGAAAAGGAAATGAGGTCTAATCAAGTGATAAATAAAGTAGTGGTCTTGAGATGAAATTGTTGTTTAATTTAATTTTGGTATCATCTATTGGACATTGCACTTACAATATGGACCCCAAATGGACAAACTCTTAAATAATGTAAAGCAATATTTGATGAGCTTTGATTTGACTTTGATATAGACACCTATGTCTAGTAGTTAGGTACTTAATTAACACTTACTAAGTACTTCCTCTCGCGTTTTTTACACGTCTCTTAAAAAATATTTTCTTCATTTAAAAAAATAATTTGATTTAATTTGACAAAATATGAAATTTTAAAAAAAACTTTTCAATTTTATAATTTTAAATTAAAATTTCATCAGATATATCAAAATATATTTAATCTTATGACTTTGAATAGACTAAAAAAGAAATGAGATTATTCTATTTGAAACCGATAGAGTGTTACTTTTAATTAATTTATCTTTAATAGATATTTAAAACATCATAATATTATTTCATAATTTAGGTATAAGAGTGAAATGAAAAAAAAATGTAATCTTGAATTTTTAAACGATAATAAATTGAGTAACTAATTTTAAGAAGCTCGACAGATAATTTAAGACGAAAAACAATTTACTTATGTTAACAAGTCATATGACTTAACAATCAATGAAATAGATTGAGATTCATCGAGAATCGGGTTCAAAACTCAAAAGCAGACAAAAATATCAGATAATTTGTTCATATTTTAATAACCAAAATTATCCTATACTTTAATAGTGAAAAATAATTGATAACCTATAAAATTAATCAAACTAACTCGATCACCACGATTATATAATTTATTTATTTTTTGGTTAAGATTAGTTATTCCCTCCCTAATGCCTATAAGATTATTATGCTCTTTCACCATATCTAGTGAAGGCATATCTAGATTGTTACTTAGGATGATAAATAATACAATAAAATAATTAAACTCACATTAATAATTTGGATAATTTAATTAATTTCTTGGGATGTAATTAAGATTAGATTATTGATCATATCTTAATCCAAAATTCCCATGCCTTAAGGCTTAAACTAAGCTTTTATACACTTAATTAGAATCTAATCCATCAATATGGATATTAACATTTAAGAAAAGTAGAATGGAATCAAACCCAATGAACAAAAATTTATTCCGAATTTAAAGTTTATAGGTTTCTTTTTTTAAATTAATAACCCTTGATTATATGTTTTCATGTCGAAAATTATTTGCAGATGAAGAGATGTCAAAGGGGCTTCTTGTTTCACTTTGATAGTAGTATTGATCGTGTCAATACAGAAAAATTTAAATATTTACGAAATTCTTACTAATATATATAAGATCTGAGAAAAAACTACTCAATTCAACAGAAATCTATATCTATTATTGTAGATTCGCATTGTCTCAGGTAGAAACATGTATATCCTTTTATCTATAAGTACATATATCTAAACCAATAACTTTCAAAACATAATATATAAATATAATTTTTAATTTAAACATAATATAATATCTAGATGTTTCAACTTTGAATTAATTAATGTACGAAAATGTACATACTATCGAGACATAATACAAATTAATCCGAGTGTACCGTACGCAATTTTTTTTTGGTCACTGAATATTGAAGGAAATTGCTGTACAACTTCTGTGGCATGTTCATCGAACTTTCATAATTATTCACTCGTAATTCGATATTCATATTAAAATCGATTAAACATAAATTCGCGCATTAAAAAAATTATAAGATTTCTTTTTCATTTTCGAAAACTCAAACTGTTACGAAATGGACCACTTTCTTTTTTGTTCTTTTGCTAATGACCCCACTAATTATTGACCTAATTTGTCCATTATCCCAAATTACTAAAAATCTATAAAATATTAAAATAAATAAATAAATAAATCTTCCCACCAAAGCTATTTAATTTTAATTTAATATAAAACTTTATTTTTTATTTTATTTTTTTGTATTTACTTTTCGACGACCATTTTTCATTTCACAATTTTTTTTCACTTTTCGAACTAATTAATATCTAATCGAAAAAATAAATAATAACAATAATACATTATATTATACTTCAACTGGCATACAGTATTAATAATAATCAGAATCTTAAAAACTATTTTTTTTCATTTTTTTCCCGAATTAATTTCCTCTCAAAATTTCAAAAAAAAAAAAAAACGTTAGAATTACAATGCATCTGTAACTTGTAACTCAGTAACCGCTTCATCATCTCAAAAATATGAAGAAAAAAAAAACGAAAATTTGATTTGAGATTGTTGAACAACAAAAAAAAGTAGGTAGAAATTTGAATTTCTCACTTGTTTGTTAGATCGAACGATCGGTTGAATTTAATCTTCGAATCCAGTTTTTTCGAAAATTGCATTTCTGACTCTACTCAGATCTCTACCTTTAAGAGTCCTTCCAACTCCTTCATGAACGGAAAATGAAGCAATTCTAGTTCTAGCTAACTGCCTAGCCAAAAACTCATGCGGCGGAATCCGATTCTCAGCATCGTCGTCGTCGTCTTCGTCATCGTCGCTATCTCTTCTCCGATTCTCTCTATACTCATGTTTGAGTATCTTCGACCAGTCAGGAACGTTCACCGGCAACGAAGCAGCGGCCGCTGTTGCTGTTGCTGCTCCGGTAATGTTCCGATCGCTTTTTGCAACTGACTGTTTCCTAGAAATCCTTGAACTCGGCTTACGAAACTCCGGCGACGATGAACGTGCCGCCGGTGAGTTCCATATGTCGGATTCATCCAGCTCGAACATCGAATCGGAAGTGACGGAAACGTTTCCGGTTCCGTTCCCGGACCTATTCCGGTCAGTTGATAGGAACCGGTAGTTTGATCTAGCGAAATAGCTCTTTGAAGTCGCCATTGATTTTTTTTTTTTCTCTGTATATTTTTCTTCAGTTCATACGTATTGCGTGAATAAAAAAAATTGTTTTTTTATTTTTGGTTTAATGTGTTAAAAGGAGTTTGATGTGCTTTATATAGAGGATTTATGGATAAGGCTTTTCTGAGTAAAAGTCTAAAATGCCCTTCCTCTTTTTTTTTTCCTTTTCTCATTTTTTCTTTTGCTATTTTTTGGTTGATGAAATTACAGTTCGGTCCCTATGGATATTTGGAATTGGAAGTAATGGTCCACTTTAATTATCCTTTTGGCTTTTGTAATTAAGAAAGAATTGATTAAAAATTAAATATGTTTGGACTCTGAGAGGGTAAAGGTTATATAATGTCAGGTTTTGAGCAACACAAATATCTAAGAATTACTTTAGATGATAAAAAACTTAATTATCGTGCCAAATTATATAAAGTGGGACAGATGGAATATATAAATAAGTTGATCATAATATGAAACATGTTATCCATTCTGTTTCATTTTACATGGCACCTAGTAAAAATTAACTCTAAAATATTTATTTTACCCTTGATGAAATGATTTCTATGCACACAAGAACCAATGACTTAATTTAGATCTCAAGTTTAAAAAAAAAAAAAATTTATTCGTAAACTTCATGTCAAGTCAAAATAATTTACATAAATCGAGAGGGAAGAAGTAATAAATTGAAAATACATATAATAGGTACCATATTTTAGAGAAAAGTTATAAAGTGACATTTAAAGTTGTCCCGAATTTTAAAAGACACCTTAATTATGTGAATGTCTTATTACCCCACAAATCTATTAAATACCTTTATAATTAGACCATTATGACCCATTTTCTCTCTATGTTTGTGACCACGCTGATGACGCGCATGAAGGTCTCATTTTGCTTCTAAAAACCAACTAAAAAGTGCAACATTTAAGTTGTTTTCTATATTAATTAATTATCGGGATTGAAGGGTTGTCTTCCAAAATATTCTTCTTTCTATGAAGAGTTATCAGAAAAAGCAATCATACAGATGATAATATCCAGTGAATGGGGGTGCAATGGTGTTTAAGTGCTATTGTTATGAAAATAGAGATAAAGAAATCATGATTCATTTATTACTAACAGCTCCCACAGCCCAACAACTATGGAAGCAGTTTGCTAATTGTGCGGGTATCATCATTGAAGGAGAACAATTATTCCCAATAATACTTAAATGATGGGAGTATGATAGCAAATTAAAGCGGAAGAACATTATGAAGGCAATCCTTGGTATTATCATGTTGGAAACTACGGAAAAAAGAATTCAATCAAATGAAATGTTTGAAGTATTGCAAAGATAAAGGCTTTCCTTATATTTCTGTATAATAAAGTGGATTCCACCAGTTGAAAGTGAATGAAATGCAACACTGATAGAACCTGTAAAGGTAACCTGGGATTGAGTTCCTATGAATTCTACATAAGGGATGCATAGGGAGACCTAATTTATGCAGAGGCTAATAACATTGGGAGAACACTAATATGGTGGCAGAAGTTACTACTATCTTATAGGGGTTGAGATATTGCTTACAGAAGGGCCTCACGTACATAAGGTTAGAGACTCGTTTATTGAATCTTAGAGAAATGATCAAGAGAGAATGGAAGATACCATGGGACATTATTGATGTGGTTGAAGAAATACAGGAACATATGAAGAATAGCCATACACACATTGCACATGTTTTCAGAGAGGCTAATCAATTGGAGAAATTTATCACAATGCAACAATCAATCAGGTGGAGAAGATGCAATTTAACAATTTTATACAACTAACATGCATGACGAGAAGATATTACATATGGATAAATATCAAGGACCAACCATAACAATCAACAAATCATGGAGAATAGGAGTGTGTGACCGCAATGGATAGAAAGCAAACCACAATGTTGCAAAACTATTATGTTTACAACTTATTTTGTGGTCATAGCATTAACTTCATAGTTGTGTAGTTTCTAAACTATTTCAGCTATCAAAAAGGCTTTCTAAAATCAGCAAAAAGAAAAAGTCATAGAATCGAATTTGAGTGGAGCTGCAGGAAACCATCGAACAAATCCAAGAGAAGACAAGTGATCAACTTGTTTTTCTCCTTGTTGTCTTCAACTGTAGAGGAGAATAATGCCAAGATAAGAGAAAGAAAAATAGAAATCAATGTTGGAGTAACATTTTACTCGGACCATATACGATAAATTCCAGGTCAGACCCTCAAGTACTATTACACCATATTGAGACACCTGCAGAAAAATGGCCAGAACTTGCGAGGTCAAGGTGAAGAAGGGAGGAGACGGAAAGCACACAAACCTTTGAGAGTTGATGATCAGTGTCGACGCATAGAAGATATGAAGAAAATTCATCACTCACAGATAGAGGAAGTTGAAGCTCGCATTCCAAGGAAACATCAGGCACGATGGAAATGCAGAGAAGGGAAAGAGTATCGAAAACGCATTAGGAAATCCTATAATCTAGGGGAATGTATGTATATAACTGAGTCCTTCACGGGCTCAGTTTCTTTATTTGGTGTTTGGGCCATTTAGGCCAACAGATCTATACCGGGCTAATTGAGGATTTTATTTTAATAAAATGGGTTAATGGCGCAAATTAATTTAAAGAAAGAAAGAAACTAGCTCAAAAAGATAAGAATTCAATTTACTTTCTTGTTCAAAAAGTTAAAGTTGAAGTCAATCAAGATTTAGTTTCTTCTTAACAATTTCTTTTAAATTTGAGAAATCTCAAGAATATTAATCACATTCTTCTTGAATGTTGAACTTAAATAAAAAATCCTAAACCGCTAGATGATAATAAAGTTGAGTTAGAATTTCATAGGTTACCTCTGATAAGCCACCACCAATTGGCAGCCGCAAACTCCCTCACTACAACCACCACCACGCTTTCCTCTCCTTCATTGCCAAACAATCACTTGAAATAGTCAATAAAATTCCATTGTTCTCCTTTCCCCGTCGCCATCTATGACAAGCTAACAAGTTTCGAGCTAGCACAACTATGAACCAAACCCATTTTTCGTCCTTCTTCTCATTCGCTACATCAGAAACCTCGACTAATCCAAATGACCCACTAAACCATAGACCAGCAAATCAAACGCCAACTCCGATAAACGAAGCCAGTGAAATACGCAAACTCCAAGCATCCACTAGTGAATGAAGCAACCAAACCAACCCCACAACAACCAATGAATTTGAGTTAGAATTTTGTTGATCGTTGATTAAAGGATTGAAACTTTGAAAGAGAAATTTATGAGCTAAGCATTACGAAGACCGTAACTTTTATTTTTGAAACGATTTGAGTCAGATTAATCAACGTTTTAAATTAAATTAATTAACTAAAAGGAAGTAAACATCTTTGTAAGATAATAGAACGTCCGTAAAATTAAAATATTTTTCTGAAAACTTAAAATTACTTTAATGATGATTTTATGTTCTTTTCTCTAATATTTTATCCAATATTGAAATATTCAATTGGTACCACCATAATTTGTGTATTTAAATTTGTTGATAAGATCAAGGGACATTTTATATATTAAACCTAAAATTTTAAATGCATGAAATAACTTCTTACCTTTTTTGTTTTAAAAATACTAAATCACTCTTTAATGGTAAGTTTCTTAAGGATAACGACAAAAAAGAAAGCAAAAGGGCATTTTGGGAATAACGCTTTTGTCTTTTACTTAATTTCAAAAAAAACAAAGAAAAAAGAAAATCAAATTAAAATTTTGTCGCGACTCATAGCTGTGTTGGGTAGGCATAAATTATCGAAAATCGAATTATTGAGTCGAATTAAAATTATGATATATTGTAATATTTTTGAAATTATATTTTAAGATATTATTAGAATTTGTGTATATTTCATCTGGTTAGACTGTATTGAACATATTTTTTGAGTCTTAATTTATGTGATACAGTTTTATTTTATCGCAATTCAAAATGAATGACTTTTAGGTAAAAAATAATTTGTCTTTAAAATTATTTTTTTTGATCTTTTATAGAATGATTTACGACTTTATTAATCACTTGTGGTTCTTGTTTTATGTTGTTTATTCAATTGACTTTATGAATTTTTTTCCGAGAAGCGAGAGGTCCTGGACAAAAATTTCGAATAGGGTCCAGTAGAGAAAAATATAAAGGAATTTGAGTTCGTTGAGCAAGTAAAACTTGATCTTGCGGCACACGAACACGAGCCTCCCTATGTAAAGAAAATTCTCGAGTTAGAATGAAATTCGGAGATCTACGAAGGAACGCTAGTTCTATACTTAACACATGCAAGTCAAACATTTAAAAAAATTGTTATTTTCGTTCTTCATTTCTATTTCTTGCTCTCTTTTTTTTTTGATATAACGTTATGTCATTATTTAATTTTTAATTATCTGATCACACTCAAAATTATGTCGATTATCATATTATCTTACTTTTGTTCTATTTTTTAATGCTTTTTCTACTATTTTTTATTTAAAATTAATACATTTAAATCAAAAAAAATTTAAAAACATATTTTCTATCTTCACAAGATAACCGTATACTCTATAAATCATAAATTTTTAAATTTGATATCAATATAAAAATTTTAAAAAATATCGAACCGAATACCGAACGCTATTACTAGGAGATTCACCTGGTGTTGGTCCCTATTTAAGCTATGTCAACATAACCGGGCACGTGTCCCTGATTACGTGGCATATGTCCACGTGGCGTCATGAAACATCAATGAGCTATGGGGGGTGGGGGCACGTGAAGTGGGACCCACTAAACTTGTTTGGATTTTTGTGTAGAGTTTATATGCCAGCTCACTTTTGCCTTTTTTTTGTCCTTTAATTAAAATAAGTAATATAATTTTTTTATTATTATTAATAAATTTAATTTTTTTGTTTTATACGTAATATAATTTAAATTACATTTACACGTGGTATTATCTATTGTTGTTATTTTTGATATAGTTTTTTATTATATAATTTTTTATATTAATTTTAATATTTTTGTTCGAGCGAATATTGTTTGAAATAATCTCTTTATTTTTGTGAGATAATAATAAAGAAGTAAGCTAGTATGAAGATTACGAGTTTGGTCAAATTCATATTTTGTTCTCTTAAGAAATTCATTAACTATATAAGCAGGATTTAGTTTAAAATTCAGTAATTTAATTAGTTTAAAATTGTATTTTCAATTTGTTTATATAGGAAATATAGAGAAAAATATTAAAAACACTTTTAAACTTGACACGAATTATTAGTTTCGTTCATGTACTATTGATAGTGTCCGAAACGTTCCATTACTTGACTAACTGAACTTAAATATATTCCTGATATTTTCAACGTGAGTGAAGGACATCCTAAATTCTTGCCAAATTAAGGGATCTTTAAACTTGTAAGATATTTAATTAATTAAAGATGATGTGTATAATTTAACAATCAAGTAATTAATAATTTTAAATGTTTATTATTTTCATAGTTTTGTTGAGTTTTGGTTGAAAGTTGAACTGAATGGCATCATGCTTTACTTGTGATAATGATATTTATTTATTTGAAAAAAGTTAATTAATTTTTTTTTATTTTAGAAGAATAAAAAGAAAGTATGAAGGTGAAATATTCCTAAAGATATTATATTTTAAAAAAATATACAATATATAACAAGTCCATATACATCGAAAACAAAAAAATAAATAAAATATTGATGCAAAATATCTTCCCATCATGTATTTTTTATTTTTAAATTTTTATTTATTTCCTAACTTAAATAGCATTTCTTTAAATATAAATAAATTCCATTTTCATTAATTTTAAAATAAACAATTCTATATGTTTGAAAGGATTTTAAATATTCTCTTTTTCTTCCTTTGTTTTTTCTAAAGGAGATCCAATCTTAATAAATATATTAATCTTGCTTTTTTAAAAAATTATTATATATTATTAGATATAGTACAAGTGTAGCATTGTTTTATATATGCCAAATGCCTACCTATAGTATAGATGCTTGATCCAAGAATTAAATTAATTTAGCCAATAACATTAGAAGGTTTATCTCTTGGTATCCGATTCTACATTGAGATTCAGCTAAATTCGAATTCACATATTGCAGAAGTTAATGATTTTAATAAGATTTTCTTCATTTTTAGAAGTTTGAATTCGAGATATCTGATTAAGAATAGATAAATTTCAATCATTCCATCATAATCCGTGTTGGCCCACAAATAGATAAGCTTTGCTTCTCTTTATGAGGCATGTCATTATCTTTAATCACTTTTTAATTCATCACTACAATTAAAAAAAATTGTTTCTTAATCAAGAACAACTTGTAGACTTGATTGGGTGTCCCTAGTTCATTTGTTTAATCATGTTAATTAGGCATTGGTGGGCTCTTTTGAAGATAAAGTTAATCACTTTTATTTATAATAATTTTTTTTGTTGATTGTTGTTCCACCAAAAATCAAGATCAAATTAAATCTTTTTAGATTTATAATTTCTTTTTAAAAAAAATCTATTGATCGAGTAATTAATTGAAAAATATAATTAGTTCATAAAATTATAATTTACATAATTTGTTTCAGTTTGAACGGATTAGTGACTTCCTGATTTATTAGTTCAATTTGTTTTGAGTTTACCAAATTCCTTTCATCACCTCTTAACTAGTTGATTTGGACTTAATTTATACCTCAAATTGATCGGTGAGTAATCTAATTAGAAAAAATAAGAAAAAATATAGTTTTTGTCATCGTACGTTATATACTAGTATCATAATAGATTTTTTTAAAAAAAAAACTATTAAAGAATTAAACAAATAATAAATAATAAAAAAATATAATTAAAATTAAACGAGTGAGGGTATGATTCATTATTTAGCTCATATTGATTCATCACGTCTTAGTCCAAGTAATCCTTAGGCTAGTAATAACTTGTTTATTTACTAATCAAATTATTTTAATTAATTCAAAATCAGCTCAACTCGTCTTTATGACATTCGACTCTTTAAATTCACACTAATCCTTGTTAGGTTTTCCTTTTTTAGTGGGGTGGGGGTGGGGGTGGGGGGTTAGCTTCCTTCATTAGATTAACTTGTGGGGATTACAAGTTAGGTCATCCATGTGATATTCCTTCTATAATAAGAAGTTATTAATCATTTCGTGTTAGGAAACATTTGTTATTTAACAAGGAAGATAATATAATATTAAATTAAATAGATGTAATAATTTGACAATGTCAAATTGAATTTTGACTTTCCCTAAGTTAACAAGTATTAGCAAAATTATAAGAAAAATGTTTGTTATAGAAAAGTCTGATCGTAATAAACTATTCCTCTTGTATATATCACATAACTTCAAATTATTGTTTTCAAAAAATGACAATCGAAGATTGTTAACGTGTGGATCATTCATTGAAAAACTTATCTATCGAGAGAAAACACTTCTCAATCACAACAACATAACATATTCAGTGCAATCTCAAAAAGTATGATCTAGGGAGGATAGAGGGTGCGTAGACTTTATCACTACCTGGAGATAGAGAGATTCTCTCGCGAGAGAAATTACACTTCTTGAGATTTTTTAAAAAAGACTTCTTGCATGCCACAAGTTGGAAGGTGAGGAAAGATAGCACAATGCTTGTGAAATCATCCTTCTTAAATTAAAGACATTGGTATTGGATGTGAGGTTGTTAGGGAGGGATTAAAAATTTAAAATTTATGAAATTTTATATTGATTTCATATTAATATACAATAATCTATGTTGTTTGTATTTTTCAAAAGTGTCAGTGGGTGCGTGTTGAATTTTTCAAAATTAATGTATTTTCGGAGAATTCAGCACGAGCACAACATTGAAAGTGAAGAGTATTTCATAAGATTAACTATCTTATCTTCTATTATTCCACGATTTTAGTTCAAGATATATAATTTCTAACGTAATTATGTATTTCGTTCTGAAATTATTATTTCCTTATGTCATCAACTAAACAACTTTAGTGTGTAAGTAATTGTAGCTTGCACAACTTGAAAACCTAATTAATGTGTGCATAATTATTGAAATGATTCACATGCTCTTCATCTAAAGTCTTTATTATTTCATATTTATCCAAAAAAATAAAAATAAAAATGGTAAAATGAAAATAATGGGATTTCTGTGATCATTCTCAGAACTTAGCTGTCATATTCAATTGCAATTTGCTTCCATGGAGAAAAAAGACCATTGATAACCATCATTAATGTTAAGAAAGAAGTAAATTACTATTCCTTCTGTTCAATTTGTTCGTCTTATTTAATATTTTTGAAAAATTCTATAGTCATAAACTAAAGATACGTGCAACGTATCAAAATGGCATATAGATTAATATTACAACAACAATAACAATATTATCAGTGAAATCTCACAAGTGGAGATTTGAGAAAGGAAGAATGTACGCGTATCTTACCCCTACTTCGTGAAAGTAGAGAGACTATTTTCGAAAAACTTTCAGTTCAAGTGCAACAAATCAAATAACGTATAAAAAAGAATAGTAATAAAATGACATTCTTTTTGAAACGTGATTTAAAAAAATAAGATAAATAAATTAAAATGAATAAATTATCATTTCTAGGTTCAATGTTTCTTCTGTTAGAATTGATGTAAGGATATAAAGGTACTGATCTCTGCCATTGCTGGTGAAAGGATAAAGAAAACTAGTAGAATATAGGCAATAATGTAATTATATATGTAAGTATTTAAATAATATTTGGTTGAAGTTGATAAATAAAAAGTGGGACAAGTTAAAGTTATTTTTTTAATTTTTTTTTATAAGTTAAGAGTTATACTTTCCTCGAAAATAAAAAGTTAAATTCTGAATCTGCTTTTGATTCTTGCAAAAGATAATCTTTAAATTAAGGGGTCATTTGGTTAAGAGGATAACATGTGAAATTATTTCATCCCATTTTTAATATAAAAACCAAATACATATTTTGTATATCAACCAAACAAAAATGTATCCACTGGAAAGGTATATTTTGACCTATTCTGGTCAATATTCAATTTTTGTAAGTTACAATGTGTTGTTAGGTGAAGTGAACAAACTACGGATAGCAAATTTTATATGGACTTTTGTAGCATAATCAAGGCATAAAATAATAACGTGACTAGCAGTACAAGGCAGACTACTCACTAAGGAATGAATGCTACATTTAAACATTCATGTTGATAATATAACATGTTGTTTGTGCCAAAGCCAAGTGTTGGAGACCCAACTACATCTCTTTGCGCATTGCAATTGGGTGAGACAAGTGAAAGACGAAATCTTATCTTGAGCAGGCATGCGAATATACACTAGTGAAGTGAAACAAGTGTTAGAAAGGATCAAGTGGAAGCACTGAGACAATTCCATAAAGAAGTGGTTGCAGTAATGTGGAGTGCCATAGTCTACCACACCTAGAGAGACACAATAGTTAATAGTGAGTTAGTCATTGCACAAATAAAAGCTCATAGAAATCATAAGTTGATTCAAATGATAAAATTTTCAGTCGTATATTCCTCTAACTTTCCTTATATGATAAAGTTGGCCTGATGTTTGCCTTCACAAGGCTATACTTCAGAAAAAAAAATCTAAGAGCAGTCATGTACGTATAAAATTATCTTTACAACGAATAAAATTTACAATACTTTTAAAAATAGTTATAAGTTAGATAATAACTCAAAGACAAATATTTATAAACTTTGCCCTTATTTAAATCATCTTAGAGGAAATTGGCCAAGCCTTGAAAAGCATATGATTTAATTCATTCAACGGTATCCTAGGGAGGATTGCCTAGCTCTCATAAGAAAGACCAGGATTTCATTAATTCACTGATATGAGATATTCTTTTATCTCCGATTCCATCATTCGGTCTCATGTGTGCACATTCACATTCTAGGGGTATTTCAGTCGAGACCCCACATCAGACATGACTCTAATATCACGTTAAATCAGATTTCGAGCTTAACTCAAACTCTAAAAAATTAGCTCAAAGATAGTGAGATTGTTCAAGTGTTATAACGAGCACATGATTTCATTCATTCAAGATATTTCATTCATCAAATATGAACCCATTTATCTTGTAAAGAGGCCCAATAACAGTTAAATTCTACCCAATTAGTAAATTTAGCAAGCCCAATAAATTGGCCCAAATGGATTACAAGCCCATAAAGATTTGAAAAGCCCAATAAATGGCCCAAATGGATTACAAGCCCATAAAGATTTGTAAAAGCCCTAAGCTTATAACTCTAAATTTCTCTTCACTTCCATCCGCCAAAAAAAACACTAAAAAACCCTAGCGCCGCTGTCCTCCGCTTCACAAAAATGCCGCCAAAGTTCGATCCCTCTCAGGTCGTCGAAGTTTTCGTCCGAGTCACCGGAGGTGAAGTCGGAGCGGCGAGTTCACTCGCTCCAAAAATCGGTCCACTCGGTCTTTCCCCGAAGAAAATCGGTGAAGACATTGCAAAGGAAACAGCAAAGGACTGGAAGGGACTCCGAGTCACCGTCAAACTCACCGTTCAGAACCGTCAAGCTAAGGTATCAGTTGTACCTTCCGCAGCTGCACTTGTGATCAAGGCTTTGAAGGAACCGGAACGTGATCGGAAGAAGACGAAGAATATCAAGCATAATGGAAATATCTCGCTTGATGATGTTATCGAGATTGCTAAAATTATGCAGCCTAGATCTATGGCTAAGGATTTGACTGGAACTGTGAAGGAGATTTTGGGTACTTGCGTGTCTGTTGGTTGTACGGTTGATGGAAAGGATCCAAAGGATTTGCAGCAAGAGATTAGTGATGGAGATGTTGAGATTCCTGAGAATTAAAGAGGCGAATCGTGTATAAGGTTATTCCGTTTTGCAGGTGGAGGTGAAATTCTGAATGTCTCTAAATATAGTAGTTCTAGATTTTGAATTTTGTTTCGTACTGTTTCCGGTAGAGATGTTATCAGAGGATGTTTTTGATATTATATCTGATGAGAATACTCTGTTAGGCAAGGCTTCGAATTTATATTTAAATGCAGCTTGGATTCTGTTAATTTTGTTTGAATGCTTGCAGTGTTTATTTTCTCAAATCTCTTTACCATGAATGGTAGCTGAATTCGCTGAATAACCGTTTGCTTTCGGTGTTGATTTGAACCTGAAATTTGTCAAGCACATATAGTTCGTGGATAAATCTTGCAAATGTGAGGGATTCTTTGTGCTTTGCATTATTGATGTGGTTAAAATTTTGCGTTTGCTATTTTGTTTTAGATTAGTTTGGATATTAGAGAATGTACTAATAGTTAATATGTTAGAGATGATATATGAACAATGGAAGAGCTCTTAGCATGTAAAGATGCATCCTTTGATTAATCTATTGTGGTATATAAGGTAGTTCCTTCTACTTTAGCTTTGCATTTTGTTGTATGTGCAGTCAAGGCAAGATTTTGATATAGAAAATGTAAATGTGTGAGCGATGATGGCGTACATTTCCTTGAGCAAGGGGGACGCTATAGGGATTAGAGAATACCTAGGGATTAAGTCCATTGGGGAGAAAGGGCTGGGGAAAGCTTTTTATTTGGCAAATTGCTAAAGTTCTATGCTTTTTCACATCCAGTTGTAGATATTATCCTGTCATATATGGAACCCCCCCCACACACAACCCAAAGCCTTGAAGCTGCCCTCGGTGCAATATTGATTGTTTGTTCCTTTTCTTTTCCTTGTCTAAGGTGTACTTTAGACCGTGCTTCTTGGTTACTCGTCCATTTCTTCTGTTTGATATCCTGTGTCAAAGCACAGTATATAATATATGAACTCATCTGTTGATCGTTGTCCTCTGTCTAAGCTTCACTGTTATATTGTTATTTTCTGCATGGAAAGTATTCATTTAGCTATCAAGTTGAGATGACTACTCCATTGCAATTTTTTTGGTTGTACCATTTAGGCGGAGCTCCTTACCAGTCATGCTTTGGTTACACTTATTTTAGCCCATTGTCTCTTGGAAACAACCTCTCTAACCCCTGGCACTTTGATGCTTTCAATCTTTACTATGTCTATTTTTCCTTCTTACCAACTTTTCCAGAAAAAGAAAGTTAGATCTCTTTCTGTTAGAATGCATGCTTGTTCATTCCTCAGAAGTCTTGTATAGCCGAGTGTTGTGGTGTTGTCTCGACTTGAAAGCAAATTGATCCTACATGAATTGAATTACACAATTCCCTAAAAAGGAACATCACAAGTCTTGTTCGTTTATTAGTTACCCTCTAATAAGGGAACTAATTGTTAGTTTAGGCATTTTTTTGCTGAGAGGTTCTTGGGTGGATCAGATTCTTTAGGGTTGTTTATGCAAGTGACCCATACTTGAATGAAATTTACATTGATGTGTGTGTCCAGTTCTCCCAACTCTGTGGATCTTCTTGAGTTTGCATTCACTACAGTTTTGCACGCTGTTCTTCTGTTTTCGCTGTGTACTGCATAATGATTTATGTGTCCAGTTCAGCCAACTCAGTGTGGAAGAAGAGTTTGTTCACGGTCACAACAGTTTGGCACGCTATTCTTCTGTGCTCATTGTATATTGCATTATGTAGCTTTCCCGTTCAGCCAACTCTGTGTGGATCTTGCTGCATTTGTTTGCATTCCTAACAGTTTTGCTCTGTTCTTCTGTGTGCAGTGTCTACTACATTATGTTTGCTGCTGACTAATTTGTGAGCAAGTCTTCTAGACCTTATGTGTTTAGTTGTGGTTAATGATGATGATCCATTGTTTTATGTATTAGAGTTTGAATGTGTTTTTTCTGTTATTGTGGCAAATAAGTAGTGTCTTTTTTGCTTTATGCAAAATTCTGCATAACTTGTGTAATTTCTGTGGACGGGTTCGGATGAATACTACCTTGCTCTGCCACTCGATCCCATAATATTGATTTGTTTCAATTTGTCTAAGACAATAATAAATTTAACACTACCTATTTCGTAGCAATGTTAAATCGCCTATGGCTATTCTAACAATCTCTCCTATTTTCTTTTCTAAATTAAGATCACTATATTTTATCAACTTAAAATTAAAACTAAGTCACTTATTATCTATATAATAATAATAATAATAATCACAACATATTGCATGCATATTTTATTTCTTATCTATGTTGGATAGAGTGATTATTTTCAATAGACTCTGATTTAATATGGGTGCCTAAGCCTAGCGGTATCTATGGTTGGTTTATGTCGGTTATTGATCAAAATTATAACTTGTCGATTTTCAAATTATTAAAATTAAACCAAACTAAATAATAAAACATGTATATATCGATTTAGTTATCATCCAATTTGATTTGGTTCAGTTGTGTTATTCAATTATTACCATATACAAAAATAAAAGAAATGATTTAAGCAAATTCAAAAGGGAAAAAGACAATAATTTATTAAAAAAAATAATAGTTAGAACAACTAACATTACAAAACTTTCTATCATTGCATTTATCATGAATAAATCTTTAAAATTCACTACTTTGGCCTGGACAAGAAAGAGACAGTAACATTCTTTGTTTGACTAAAAACTGTCACCAACACTCATGTATATGAAATCAATAAAATAAATAATCTTGTGTTTTTTGAAAACATATAAAAGATAGATATTGTCGCAAACATTATAAAATAGTTCCATATAATTTGTTGATTCGACTCCTTTTTTTTTTTAATTTTAATTAAAAATTAAATAAAATATTATCAATTTTTTAAAATATATGATTAAATTAAATCTAAATAAACTTAATTTATGTTTTACTTTTTGAATTGGATCGATTTTTATCGGAATCGCGAATAGGCAACCTAGGCCCATGCATGATGAATTCTCCACAATAATGAAATGTAAGCCCATTAAGCTCTTAAAAACCCTAGGCTTATAACTCTAATTTTCTCCCCATTTCAATCAGCGCACAAAAACCCTAGCTCCTCTTCACAACTTTGTGAAAATGCCGCCAAAGTTCGATCCTTCTCAGGTCGTCGAAGTTTTCGTCCGAGTCACCGGTGGTGAAGTCGGAGCGGCGAGTTCACTCGCTCCAAAAATCGGTCCACTCGGTCTTTCTCCGAAGAAAATCGGTGAAGACATTGCTAAGGAAACAGCAAAGGACTGGAAGGGTCTCAGAGTCACTGTCAAACTCACGGTCCAGAACCGTCAAGCTAAGGTATCAGTTGTACCTTCTGCTGCAGCACTTGTGATCAAGGCTTTGAAGGAACCGGAACGTGATCGGAAGAAGACGAAGAATATCAAGCACAATGGAAATATCTCGCTTGATGATGTTATTGAGATTGCTAAAATTATGCAGCCGAGATCTATGGCTAAGGATTTGACTGGAACTGTGAAGGAGATTTTGGGCACTTGCGTCTCTGTTGGCTGTACGGTTGATGGAAAGGATCCAAAGGATTTGCAGCAAGAGATTGCTGATGGAGATGTTGAGATTCCTGAGAATTGAAGAGTAGAAAAGAGGGGAATCCTGTAAAAGGTTGATTCCTCTTTGCAGGAAGAGGTTAAATTCTGAATTTCACTCAATATAGTAGTTCTAAAATTTGGATTATGTCGTTTTGTTTTTGAGAGGAATGTTATCAGAGTATACTTTTGGTATTAATATGAAAAAAATGTTGATTTCATTTCACATTGTTAGGATTTGGATGATCATTTTTGTCTAAATGTAGCCTGGATTTTGTTAATTTTGTTGGAATGCAGCTTTAAAGATGCTGAATACCCTCTGTTTTCGGTGTTGATAACTTGATATGAACCGCCAATTTGCTCTTTTAAGGCTCTCAATGTTCAAAAATTGATCTTGCGATTATTAGTTTTATCCCTGAGTTTTACGTATGCTATTTGTATTGGTGACCGATGTTATTTGGTTTCCTTATGTCATTTATGTATAGTCAGTGTGTTAATATATGCAGTTTTTAGTTTGGAGATGTACCTTTTAGTGTATGAACATGGTAACCTCTAGGGAGATCCTATGCCCAAGATTAGTTTCAAAAATCGAAGATCTCTCAGCATATTAACATATGCCGTTTGGTATTTTGTAATGTAACTTCTCCACTGCAGTTCACTAAGTACATGACCTTAGGTATGATTGTAATGGAGGTTAGTAGCACGCGTAATAGGCTAGAACGTAGTCGGGATTACCATGTGTGCCTTACCTTTTGATATCTGTTACACTATGATGCTATTTTTCCATTTTTAAGTGTTTTGTAGTGCTTTCTGTATAAGTTTTCATGTTTTCTTCCTTGTTGTATTCCCTCCACTAGGTTATCTCGCGGTAAGGTTTGTGTTTAATCTACCTTATGTTGTGCTAATGTAACTTTTCCTTTTGCCTTTGCTTTGGCTGTTTTTTCCAGTTGAGCCAAAGATTGACTGAACATATTTGTCCAAGTAGATGTGTCGTTAACATGTAAATGTATGGTGTGTCTGTGTACATTTCTACAAGTTCATAAGTTCCTTTTTCTTTTCCTTGTCTAAAGCACTAGTGACTGTTGCTTGAATATTCTTGTTTCTGATAACTCTTAACATATGGCAAAATATGCTATATAGTTATTTTCTGTGTACACACTCATTTATAGGTGTCTGATCCGTTGCAATTTTTTGGTTATACCATATAATTGGAGCTTAAGACACCTTTTCATCTTCATTACAATTAGATCTTTCTTGAATGAGCATTCTCAATATTATGCCTTGAAGAGGACTCGAACCTCCACGACTGACTTTCTCCTGGGTCCTTGGCTTAGTAATGAATGAAGGGAAGCTCTTTGAGCTTTCGTTCTTTACGCAAAGAAGCCAGGTGTGCCAGGCTTGACCATTCCTGACTTTGCACCACGTCCTCTGACTAGTAGCATTGTGGATTGGAAGGACTTCCCTAAGGGCTTTAGGAAAAGGCATAACTGCTCTTGGATTTGCCTCACTCTTCAGACCAGCAACTTTGCTTTCATGGACTACTTTGACTTTAGGGATTTGCTTCATCATTAGCCAAAAGAAGAGAGACAAGGAGGAAGCTTAGTCTAATTGTCCGAAGTGATTCTTTCTTGATTGGATGCCAACTTTCTCTTACGGCACGATCACTATATCTTTGATTTTTCTTTATCCCCTCGGTTTGAGCCGAGTGGATGATACGTGGCGTGGTATACCTGATCGTTTAGTCAACAAGACGTACGTAGCTGTTGGGGAACTCTGCAAGGGTCTTACCAGATTAAGATCGTAGAAACATGAGCTTGTGATATAGCTGCACCCTCAATCCATCCTTCACCGATATTCGGAGATTTCCCAGGAATGCAGAATTTTCGAAAAAAAAGATTTTCATTTTTTCTTTTTCCTAGTAGAAAGAACATTTAGATCTCTGTGTAGTGGTTACAACAACATATTCAATGTAACTTCACAAGTGGGATTTGAGGGAGGGTGTACACAACCTTGCTCCTACTTGTGAAGATTGAGAGGAGGCTGTTCCCAATAGACTCCTGGTGTGGTAGTTGACCAAATAAAATTGATCTTACATGACTTGTTTTACAATAAAAACTGCACAAATGATATTAACCTTCACATTCAATATGTATTTTGCTCATTTGTGCATTTTTCTGCCGAAGAGCTTCTCTGCCATTAATTGATATTGAGAACTCTAGAAGAGTCTATTGTATTCAGTTCTGCAACCCTCTGTGTTGAACTTTCTGGTGTTGGTCTGTGTTCGTCATTTTCTCCCACCCTGTTCGTAGGCATTCACTGATCGCACTACCTTATGGTGCGATGTCTACTGATCAAAGCTCTTGTGCATGGCTAATAATGGTGATCCATTGTTCGCCTTTTAGAGACTGCGGAGTTCTTTTTACCCTCTCACACAAGGAAACTGAGCTCCCTTCCTTCACTAAAACGTAGACATCACAGTAAATTGTCAATTACGCGCCTAAATTATCTCATCTCCTTCCCTGCATATTCTCTTGGCAATTTTCAAAAATATCTTCCTTCCTTTTGAACACTTAAAGGATTCATGACCATCCAAATATGAAGTGGGGTAGCTCTCTTTATAAGATAATTGGTCTAGGTTTTTGGTTCTCCAGTTCTTTATACATTTATTAAAAAATCCTCTCATCATATTAAGTAAACTACCAGCTTCCATTGCCAAATGGCACCAAAATACAAATTACTTCAAGTATAGGATACATATTCCTTATCTTAAATTGTGACTTTATTTGTCACCACAAGAGTTGATTTCATAGTGATTTTATCCCTTGGATTTTCTTTTGGTCACGACTTGAATATTTTTTCAATTTTTCATGAGGTCTTTTTTGTGTCTTTCATTCTACTTAAATGTAAGTTACCATTATTATACGAAAGGAGTATTTACTACGTAATACGCCAGCTTTTTGGTCTGTCTCAAATAGAATATCATTTTATTCTAATCGAAAATAATTTAACTTTAAATTCTCTTTTTACTCTTAATGAAATGATTCTTTCCCATACAAATATCTAAGAATGATTTTAAACCATAATTTTTTTTAAACATCGTGTCAAGTCAAAGAATGTCACATAAAATGAGACAGAGGGAGTATTATTTTTGTGGGATTCTCATTCTTTAAATTGGGTAATTGACTTTTGCGAATCGATTCTGTCTGAGATCACTTCGATCTTACACTTGTTCACTAGTTATTGAATGTTCGCTAGGACTTATTTCTTTCTTTCCTTTTTTTTTTCCACTCATAAGGATTGGACTACAACAAAGGAGGAGACTTGATTCATAAAGGTTCTTAGCATTTCAAATCGAATGCCACACAAAGCATGTCATGGAATATATCGCTAATCTTTCAAAAGAAGAGAAGAGAAATGAGATCAAGCCACTAATAACTTGCAATATATCTTAAACTTACAATCAATTACCATGTAGATATCTTATAACTATATTGCTATTCAGATAAATACTTGTATACTCTCGATTTTTAACATTTCAATCAAAGATCCCTTTCCCAATTTGAAGAAAAATGGACCAACATCTCAAGGTAGATTTGAAGTTATGTATATAATCATGAACTCGTGTTACATTTGTTCACTAATTATGATGATGGCACCCCACAATTCTAAATTCATCTTAATTCTAAAGAAATGCCAAGTAAAACGTGTCATGAGATATTTTAATGAACTAACTTTCAAAAGAAAAAATGAGTTCAAATTTTAAAATTGATAGCTCGTAATATATCGATAGTTCCTTAAACTCGCAACTAACCATAAGATATTATAGCTATATGAGTGACCAAGTAGACACTTTGACAATTCAGCTTTGGACATTTCAATCAAAGACCCCTTTTCTAAGAAATTGACATGTGTTAGGAAAGTAAACCAATCATTCACAACAAGCCAAACTTTAGCTTTCTAGTGGGAGTCTCTTTGTTTTTCATTCATTTATGGCATTCTACACACGTGGAATTCCATGAAACCATCCAAAATATTCACTTCCAAATATTATGTTAGATATTTTCTCATTCAAGAATCTTCTATTTTCATCTCCTATTTAAACCCTCAAAATCCTTTTGCTTTTCTTCATCAAACAAATTCCTTCACACTCTAAAGCAATACCAACAAGTTCTAGTTAAAAGTACTTGTTGCTAGATAACAACAATCGTGGTGTTCGAGTCAGTTTTCTAAGAAAATGTCCACCTTGGTTGAATTTCATGTCTCTCATAATTTCCCACATTATAATAAGAGAATGACTAAAAAGATGGTGAATATGAAGCCATGGATTGAAGTAGCACCACCACTTGTTATTTTACCAACAAAGATTTCTCATTCACCAAATCTTGAGACAATCAAAGAAGAAAAAAATGAAGATGACAAAAAAGATCCCTCATTTTAGCTTTTTCTTCAAGAACCTCTCTAGTGTTCCTTCTTCCCTTTAAAGCTTTTAAAAAAATGGGTAAAGGGGAAGAAGGATACTATTAGTTGTAATATATAGTTGTTAGAGCAATGTGAGCTATCTTCAAGATGAGTTTGTGTGTAGGTATATATATATAATGGAATGAAGATGTGATTAGATTCTTCACTTTCCTATTTAATTTGTGTGAGTATATGTTTTTCTTAATGAAAAAAATTGGGGGTAGGGAAAAGGGAAACGGGGAGGGGGATTACAATGTGGGAATCGAATCCTCACCAACAAGGTGAGAGTTCAGATAGTCAACCAGTTGAGTTAGTAAGATTCTCCTTGTGTGAATATATGTGTACTTAATGTCTCTATGTATTTTGTTATTGATATGAATGTTAACATTTTGTCACAATGGTCTCATCTCTTATGTTTATACTACAATTGCTTATAATCTCCATTGTATTGATTAATAGTTTTAAGTTCTATATATTAATAATGCAAGGATACAAGCACACCAACTAGAACTGTCTAAATGGGTTTAGCCTACGGGGCCAGTCCAGCCTCACCCGTTATTGGAATAGGGTTGAAATATAATTTTTCAAGTCCATTTAGAGTTAAGACTTATAAGTCTGACATAACTAAGCTCTTGGACCTTGAGACTTGTCTGAGGCTGTGCCGGAATCGATCCATGGGCCAAAATATTATTTAATTTGAATGAAACTAACTAGAGTTGTTAATTATTCTTTAGCTTACAAGTTTGTTTTTACTTATTTATTTGTAAAAGAGGATTATTGTTTTTTTAAGTCGTAGGATGACTCAAATTCATGATCATTGTTTGTTATATTTGATTTGATCTTCTATATGATATTTTTCATACGATTATTTTCTTTTATTCAAAATATAAATACTCAAATGGTTGATGTTGGTATACGTTTCTCCCTCTAAAAAGTGCCATGTAGGAACTTAAATATTTACTCATTTCCTTTGACATGTCTCATTCCTATATATATCTTTGACAATTACTATACATTCAACTTAATTTGACAATTGGGAAGAATTGATATATGTTTTGGAAATCCAATAATAATAATGCATAATATACATATCAACTATTGAATTATAATGGAAAATAGTGAAAGAACAAGTAACTAAAGATAGAGATAAGAATGGGGACGGAAAGTTTAGGCTCTAAAAAAATGTAGATAATTTCTTTCACAATATGCATGAATTTCCAAAATCGCAGTGATAATCCTTTTATCTCTACTTAACCTGAATCCCAAGCAAATCTATTATTGAAGTTGTTTTATTCTTGGGCCTCTTCGTGATTTAGACCTGAGCCCAACAACTTGTCTAGCCTCTTGACTATCCGTGCTCACAACACAATTATAGGGTGAAAATTGAATGCGTTAAAAGTAGTAGAGGAATCAAAACTTTGACTGTTAAGGTATTTGGATGCATGAAGAAAACTTGAAATACTATTCAACAACATATTTAGTGTTAGAATTTCATGGTTGCACTATAGATATCGCTATTTAACATATATTATTTTTTTATGGACAAATACGACATTCTGAAGTTAAATATGGTTAAAGTTCAGACCAAAATCGCTAAATTTCAAGCGAAAACGACTAAATTTTAGCCATATGATTTAGTCTGAAGTTTTAAACTTTGTAAAGTTAAACTTCAGATGCGACATTTTTAAAGTTATTCAGAGGTGGATAGACTTGTAAAGTGGTCCGAATATTTGATAATTATTCACTTGGGCCATATATATCTAAGGTAAAGATCCAATTATTGGACCTCCAAAAGTTCATTTGTTTGGTTGATTATTTTGGGCTAAATTTGTGGAGGTCCAGTCATCAGGTTGAGGTCACTCATAATTTTTTTGGGCTTTTGATGAAATTGAGCATCCATGTAGTGGTCCAATTTCTATACAAATATATACAAAATTTGTATAAATATATTGAATCGATTATATATATATATATATATATATATAATCACAAATTTAAGTGTAATTCAGAGGGATTAAATAGGAAATAATACTCTATAGAAATGAAAAATAAGATAAATCGATATTTATCAAATTTGAAAAAGAGTAATCAAAAGAAATGATTCAGACCTCCTATTTTGATTTTTTCTAGAACTCAGAACTTCATGAATCATGATCCTGATGTATATATATATATATATATGTTCAATAGGAGCAGGAACTTCCACGAACATTTAGAACAATTAGTTTCATAACGGAAGAGCTTCCAACTAATGAGACCACATGATCGATCTCATCCACTTGATAGTTCGTATAAAAATTAGGAATTTGACTCTCTCAATATATATATTTACATGAAAAAAATTGAACTACTAATGAGGTAGTTAAATTAAACTCATTTATATTTAATGTGAGCTATGTATATATAAGCAAAAAGGAAAATGTCAACTTAAAAACACAAAGAAATTAAACAATGAAACATAATCACCATGTGTATAATATACTCTTTAATAAATTAATTTTATTGATAGAGGTTTGATTCATTGAATTAAAATTATCATCCTTTATTTTGAAACTGAACGACCTCTGTAGTAATTTGGTAAGGGACATTTCAGTTCCGACTGAAAAAGAAATATGATTCGATTCTTATCAAATCAATTATTATCTTTTTTTATTCGAAAAGATCTTATCAAAGCGTCTTCTACTTCTAATAAATTATGAAATTGATCAAAATCATTCTCAACGAGCAGAATGATATGAGTGCCCAAAAGTACTTTGCACCATCTAAAATTTTCCCGTCTCTCCGACCCCGTTTCTCGAGATCTCATTGGGCCCACCTTTTTATTAATCAAAAATGAAAAATAGACCACATTATATTAATTCAAGAAGATTTGGATGTTTGTTAATATTAAATTAAGAGTGGAGGATGAATGATGCAATTTTGATACATATATATTTGGACTTTAATGTATAAAAAGAATAAATGAGTCATGACAGGTGGACACTTAAACAAATATTGGACGGTTAATTATTTCAATTAGTATTAATTAACCTAATCTATATTGATTAGCTATTTGGACGGTGTAAAATTCATTAAAAGGACAATATTTTTTTTCTTGTATCTTTGAATTCAGAAGTATCAGCGAACGATCTTGAAACTACTTGACCTCGTACATCTGTAACAATGGTAATGATACTCTGAAACTTGAACTCATTTATATTGTTGGTCTTAATCTCGAATAAAGAAAGAAGATTTTCGATTGTCAATCGATATAATAAAGACTACTTACATCTTATTCTTCTAATATTTTATTTGTGAAACTACACTGAATTTCTTGTTGTTATTGTGGTAAGATTCATACTACTACTTTGTAAATATGGTTCACCTAGTAATGCGAGGCGGAGACAATATTTTCTTTAAAAGGATTCAAAATTTTATGAAGAAAACACACGAACTAGTCGAAGGAGATTCAATATATATTATATATACATAAAAAATATTTTTTACCATATATAAATAGTATAATTTTTTCGTCTAAAGAGATTCATATGAACCCCCTAACTACATAGTGGCTTCATCGTTGGTCGAATGAGATGCAATGTCTCCTGTCCAACAAATGTGAATTCATATATTTTTATCAAAAAATTATATTATATAATACATAAATATATATTATTTTCTTTAATTATTTTGATTTTTTTTTTTTTGAAAAAAATCTGACTCCGTCATTGATCACATGGATATCATACCAAAAACCTTGTTGGACCTAACTGTCCATACATTAAAAAAAGAGTTAGTGAGTGTTTAAGAGTGATTAGATAAATTAGTGTATGATAATCCAATTTTTCCTTTTCATAATTACAACCTACAACTTAACTACCACATGTTATAAAATAATTTGTTTTGTGGGCTTTTAAAACTTTATTTTTTTGTGCTTTTTAAGTGTGTTTTCCAGATAAATTTATCTGGCACCTCACCTAGCCAACAATATGACAACATTTTGTCCCCATCACAAATATTAAAATACAAAAAAATTAAAAAAAATAAATTGTGTTAATTATTTTTTTCCATCTAATAATTTGGCATCATTTTGGGACCACTACTTTATTTTTTTAAAAAATTTGGATAAGTGTTGAAAATGGTTTTTGTGATAAGATTAACAATTCCCAATTTCTTATCACTTTTTCTTTTTAATATCTATATTTATTTTAAGGCTCTTTGCTTCTCACTTTAGTCATTTTTTGAGGTTTGATATTTTTGAGTCGAGAGTCTTTCGGAAACAACCTCTCTATCTCTATGAGGTAGTAATAAGGTTTGCGTACATTTTACATTCTTCAGACTCCACTTGTGAAATTCTACTAAGTACATTATTCTTATTCCAATTTAGTCTTTTTTTTCATATCTAGTATCTTCTGCTTTTGAGGCCTGATATTTTTTAGCCGAGAGTCTTCCGGAAACAACCTCTCTTTCTTTATGAGGTAGTAGTAACGTTTGCATACATTTTACCCTCCTCAAACCCCACTTTGTGGAATTCTACTAAGTATGTTATTCTTATTGTTGTTTATTTTAAGGCTCTTTGCTTTCCATTTTAGTCATTTTCTTTTCTATCTAGTATCTTCTGCTTTTGATGCTTGCTATTTTTGAGCCGAGAGTCTTCCGAAAACAGCCTCTCTATCTCTATGAGAGAGTGGTAAGATCTGTGTATATAAAATTAAATTTTTTTTTGGCTAATTTAGTATTCTTTATAATTAAATACTAGTAAAAAATGTGTGGCCTAAAAAGATGGTGACGAATGATTACTATGTTTTTTAAAAAAAAACTTAAAGACAAAAATATTTGGACTAGAAAACTCTGGATGACATGACTTACAATTTAATTTCATATTTATTGATGTGACATATAATTTTTGAAGTTAAAATAAATTATATAAAATTTATTTATTTTAATTTTATATAGGAAAATTTAATGGGACTCACAAACAAAAAAGAGCTTTATTGGTGGAAAGTTTTGAAATTTTGAAGAAATTTTAGTTGTGTTTTATTGAGTTAGGTTGAATTCGAGCATAAAAAATATTGATTTTTAGTATATAGCTTGGAGGGAGGTTATTTTTGCACTTTGGGGTAATTTTTCGTGAAGAATTGAAGAAGTTGAAAATTTAGAATTCTTAAGAAGAAGGAGCAAAAAGAGTACATTTGATCCAAAACTCGAATTGAAAAGCATTTATAAAAGTTATTTGGATGGTTTTGCAAAATCAGAATTAAAAAATAAAAGAATAGATAAGTTTTTTCTCAAATGATATAAACGAGTCAAACTTTTAGCGAATGACATAAATGAACATATTCTCAAACTTCGATTACATATTTGTTCTTTTTTTCAATTTTAATTACAAGAGTTCAAAATTTGAAGAAATAAATATACTACTTAACCAAAAGAGTTGCGATATCTATTATATATACATAAAAATTATTTTATTCAATTTTTTCCAATTCAACAATAACCACATATGAATAATATTTATAATTTTTCACCGAAGAAAATTTACGTGAACCCCTTAATCATAAGAGGATAAAAAAAATTTATTTTCTCTTAATTTATTTTCTATAAGAATATATTAAACAAGAAAATTGTACTATTTTTTTAAAATTCTTTCTTAAACCTATCAAACCTTATCTTCTTTTTCTTTTTATATTTTATCATACTGACACACAAGAAAAAAAAAAGGATTAAAAAGTCAGACAATAAATAAATAAAACTAAAAAAAATATATTTATTTCTTTGTTGTAAAACTAAAAAGTTTCCAATTTTTAATCATATTTTTGTGGCTAAAACACTTATTATTTTTTTGTACATAAAACAAAAATATTGTTCATCACCTTTTTCTTTCTTTTTTTATTTTTAAAAAAGTTTTTTAATTCTTTTATAAAGTTTAATTTGTTTTTGCAATCCAGCTAGCACTATACCGTTGCACAACATGATACGTCCCTTTTTGGGGTCCAAAATCCATTTGTGAGTTTTTCATTTAAATTAAAAAAAAAAATTTATGTCTAAATCAATTTATACGTATTTTAATTATTTTTATTAGGATAAATATTGAATAATTCTGTAATTTTGTATATTTATTTGCCTTTTTAAAAATTTAAATTTGATATCTCATTATTTTTCTTCTACTTCATTGACTATTACGTTATTTGTGAAAGATTTTTAAAAATGTATACATAATCAAATTATTTAAATCAATTATTGCGTATTTTCAAGCTAAGAATTACAATAAAAGGAATATTTAATTTGCTTTGTGTACATTGGTAAATCGATTTACTATCTTTATTCGTAATTTTAAAGAAAAAGTTAGGGAATTTTGATGACCATAAATACTTGATTTATGACGAGTGATGTGGAATTTAGTCGAAAGAGGAGATTATAGGTTACGTGTAAATAAATTCCAACCTTCCGGTCTTTGAAATAATTTAATGCTATGACAAAAAATCTTTTATTAGAGACAGACAAATTATTTTCAAACGTAAATCTAAATTTACTCAAACTTCAATACGAATGTCAAACATCGACCCGTCGAAAAACTAAAAAATATATACAGATCTTATCACTACTTCACAGAGATAAAAAAATTATTTTCTAAAGACTATCATCTCTAAAAATAAATTATACAATACATAAATCTAAATTTACTCAAATTTCAATACGAACATCGAATACCGATCAGTCGAAAAACCTAAAAATATAAATTAGAGCCGTTGCGTGACAAAGTTGTAATTGGTTGCCATGGGACCAATTGCAAGCTCATAAATTCCACCAATAATTTGCATTTGGGTCCACTTTAATTATTAAAAATTAAAAAATTAATTTCACAAAAACAAATTTAATAAAAAAAAAACTCTATATTCCACTCTTAATCAAACATAAATACCTATCCACTCCCTCTCACTCTGCACCAAAAAAACATCAAACAAAAAAAACAGAGCATCCTCTGTTTTTCCTACTGACAACTTTCTGTCCTGTCATGACGAAAGAAGTTGAGGCAGCTCACGAGCAGGCGGCGGAGTACTCCGCGAAGGATTACACTGATCCGCCGCCTGCTCCTCTGATTGATTTCGAGGAATTGACCAAATGGTCCTTGTACAGAGCAGCAATTGCGGAGTTCATTGCTACTCTGTTATTTCTTTATATTACGGTTCTCACTGTAATTGGTTACAAACATCAAGCAGATACCACAGACGGAGGCGATGTCTGCGGTGGTGTTGGTATTCTTGGTATTGCTTGGGCTTTTGGTGGCATGATTTTCATTCTCGTTTACTGCACCGCTGGTATTTCAGGTGTGTTATAAATAATTTTACCCTTCGTTAAAGAAAAAGTCTCGTTTCTTATGTTTGTTGCTAACAAAGTAGCTCGATTTGAGGTACTGGACTCGATTCATCTGAATTCAGTACTTTTAAGCGTAAAATATAATTTTATGTGTATATGAATTCATAGAGCTAGAATTTTAGATCTACCTCTACTAACAACAATTGAAAGAAAAAATTTAGACCATTGATAAAAAATTGAGGTTATTTCTCTGTTAAAATATACTGATAATATGTGTATGATTGTAGGTGGACACATCAACCCTGCTGTGACATTTGGGCTATTTTTGGCAAGGAAAGTATCATTGATTAGGGCAGTATTGTACATAGTAGCACAATGTTTGGGTGCAATTTGTGGTGTAGGTTTTGTGAAGGCTTTCCAAAGTGCTTACTACAATAGATATGGTGGTGGTGTTAATGTTATGCAACCAGGACACACCAAGGGTGTTGGTTTGGCTGCTGAGATTATTGGTACTTTTGTTTTGGTCTATGTTGTCTTCTCTGCCACTGACCCTAAGAGGAATGCCAGAGACTCCCATATCCCGGTACGTAAACACCAATTCAAGATTTAACATTTACATAGAGGATATTTTTGAGATGAGGTTGTAGTAAGGTCTGCGTATATTTTATCCTTCCTAGATCCTTACTTGTGGGTATGTTATTGTTGTTGTTGTGACACAGTTACTAAGGATTCAACTGAATCCATTAAACTTAGCTTAAGCTATATTAACTTGAATCTACAAATAACTTGAAAATAAATATATTTACGAATTCATAGATTTCAAATTCTGAATCTCTGCTACATGATACAAAGTAAAGTAGCAAAGAGAACTCTATTCATGTTAGAACCAATTTTGTCTACTCTATTTATTTTTCTTATCTAGTGTACTCTAGCCTAATTTTAGCTTGTCTAGGTGGGGTACTACTATAGGATTAATTTCCCCACTAGAAATCAATGGCATGAGCTATAATAACAAATCTTATCTTTTGACTTTTTGAAATATTTTTGTGTGGTGCTAATTATGAAGTGGCCTACCCACTATTATTATTATTCCCAGACTTATTAAGGGGGAGGTGACCTAACTCAACACTTCAGAAAACACTAACTAATAAAGTGATTTAATTAGCTTGTCAACACCACCATCAAACAGCAATATATTCAATTGAATCTCATAAGTATAATAACAAAATATATGTAGATCTTATCATTATCTCATAAAGATAGTGAGACTGTTTTCGAAAAAATAATATTAAAAGTGTTACACTATCATATCAAACATACAATTTATATTGTCATTTAATATTATTTTTGTTAAATTATCTGTTATATTTCTCTTTTGCACATTTTTTTTAAAAGAAGTTAATTATGATAAATAAAGGTGTTGGCCCCACTTCCCATCGGATTCGCCGTATTCATGGTTCACCTCGCCACTATTCCGATCACCGGCACCGGAATTAACCCAGCAAGAAGTTTCGGAGCAGCCGTGATTTTCAACGGCGACAAGGCATGGGACGAACACTGGATTTTCTGGGTCGGGCCATTCGTCGGAGCTTTCATTGCCGCCGTCTACCACCAGTACATTCTTCGGGCCGGAGCAATTAAAGCTCTTGGTTCATTCAGAAGCAATGCTTAATTGAAAGAATTGAATAATTGGATGGATCTGAGAAATTTGTAGATAAAATGTTTGTATTACGATCCGTCACACAAAATGTTTTGTGTATCGAACTGATAGACCGTTCTTGGTTCAAATGGAAGAAAAAGGGTGTGACTTTGCTATCATTTTGATTTTTTTTTTTGTTTTTTCTTTGTTTTGGATGTATTTAAATTAAATATGTTTGTATGTTTGTTTTTTTTAATCTATTTTTAATTTCCTTATCCTCTTTTTATCTAGTTGTCCTTTTGTATTACTTGTTGATTCCATGTACATTATAATTATATAGTGTATATGTTGGGTTTCTTATATTCTTTTTTCATTTTTCTATGTGGTATTATTTAATTTAGCATAATATTTAAATAAAAAAACTTTAAAATTTATGATTTAAAACAATTTTTATGTGTCTGGAATTATTTCATAAATGGTAAAAATGAAATTTTAGAGTTAAATTGTTTCTGATTATAGTAAAGAAATATTCTTTTGGGGACGACCTATAAAATGAGACAGAGGGAGTACTAATTTCATTCAAGATAAAACATTATTTGAGTTGAGTATATATTTGAAATAACTTGACTATCTTTAAGGATAGAGATAAGATCTACGTATATTTTTTCTCTCTTCTCATTTTATAAGAATTTACTGAGTATATTGTCGACATAAACATCATTTGAATGGATATCCCTTTGACACAAACAAAGCAAAATTAAGGATGTGTTCGGTATGAAAAAAAATAAGTGAACGTGTTTACTTATTTTTATGTGTTTGATACGTACATTAAAAAAAAATATCACAGAGAAGGGATAGTTGGTGTGCCAATGGAGGGTTACGAAGATGGGGTACAAATGAGCTGTGTTGAAGGGTACAGAAGACACAATAAATATACTATCCGTCATATGTGAAATTTATTTTCTTTTATATATATATATTTCTATTTATTTTCCTAGAAAAAATAAGTTTTAAATTTTTTAACTAACTAAATATTAAAAAATTTAAAAATATGTTTGGTCTTACAAACACACCCTGAAAGCAACATGCTACCTGTCCAAGGAATCTTTAAAGTGATACAAATATTGGCAAATTCATTTAATTAGGGTTGTCATTTTCTCCAAGACGATAAGGTGATGAATAGGGATGACAATGGAGTGGGACGAGTTTAAAGCTATGTGGAGTGAATGTGGGTTTAATGTTATTGTGGGGTGGGGTGGGTTGAAATAATTATTTTTAAAATTAATGCGAGGTGGGATGAGTTGCGGGTTCAAAAAATCAAATAGTAATTCGAAGAAAATTAAATATTTGTAATTAGTAAAAATCAAAGATATGAACTTTTTATATTAAACATTGACTTTAATTTTATTTTTTTTCTAAAATTTAAATTTATACATGTTTGATAAATTATTAGTTGTTAAAATGTTAATTAGAAACTTTTAATTAACGATTAAGAAACAATTGTTGAAATGCCAACTAAAAATAGTAAATTAGTGAAAAATTTAAAAAAATTATGAATTCTAATTTTTCATATTAAATTCAATTAAAAAATAAAAGAACTTAAAAATTTAAGCGGGGTGGGTTGAAAATGAAAAAAGTCACCATGCAGGATGGGGCGGTTTAAAAAAATTGCGGATTAAGCTCAACCCGCCCCGCACCCATCCTACACTCGCCCCATTGCCATCCCTAGTTATGAATCATTTTTGTTAATGTATAAATTATAGACGTAATATCATAATAAAAGTATTGTGTAATAATTATGGATCCTTTTTTTTTTCTCCAAATAATAATTTTATAAATGTATAAGTATATTAGAAGAGATAAAATTAAAAATCAGGACATATGAGATAAGGTGAGAGTGGAGCTAGATTCAGATTATTCGAACATGTAAAGAGGAAGGATGTCGATATCCCAGTAAGAAAGTGCGAGATGTTGACAACAATAGGTCGAAGGACATGTAGAGATAGATTGAGAAGAATAGAGAATAGGTAATTAAACATGATACGACAACTCTTAAACTTAAACTAAATAGGAGAGCATGGAGATTAAGGATAAAGATACAAGTTAGCAGGTAATCGAGTATTTTTTAAAAAAAATTTGTGGCAGAGAATTGTTCTAATTTAGAGCACCTTATTTGAAGATCTTCATCTTTTTAATTTTGATCTTAGTATGTTTCTTTTCTTCGATACTTTCGTCATAACTTCTTTACTCATATAGTTTTAAAACTTATTTTAAATAGTTCAAAAAATCCTACTCATCGTATTTGGTTTAGTATTGTTACAATCAATTCCACCTTTTTAAAATCATATATCGTAAAAAATAATTCCTCTACTCTAAAAAATAAATAAATTATAAAATCTATTTATATTCCACTTTCTAAACTCCACTTATAAAATTAAATTTTATTATTATTGTTTAGTTATTAACCAATGTATATTTATTGTGTTCCTAAACTTATGGCTTGTTTCAAGCATTCTTATCTTTAAAACTATATACTAATATAGTATAATATTCATAAAACTCCATTTTCTGACCATATATCATATCAAAACTAGTTTTGGGAGTGATGCTTCTCCAAAGTGCTATATATGATTGATCAGTGCATTTATTTATCTACCAATCCTTTATTTAATGACGTGTAACGTGTTAGGTGAGGTCTACATACCTTTGAATACCATACCTTTTAATTTTTCAACAAAAATATATCGAGCGTAAAGTTAATGTCATGTGATTATATATTTGAGTTGTGAAAATATTTTTTCTTCATAAAAACATAGAGTAAGATTGCATGTAATAAATATTTATGTTTCAACTTGTTTTTTCTTTCTTCAAATTATAACAAAAGTTTAGTACATCATGTTATCTTTTCTAACAACATATCGAGCGCAATCTCTGTTTTTTCATATTTTATTTGTGAAAATATATTGGATATATTATTGTTATTGTAGATCAAGTGTAAGCCATATATAAAATCTAAAAAAATTTCTAATTTTTTTAATTCCTATGTGTCACCTTCATCCATTACTCTATCGATTCATTTTTTTTAATTTCTAATCTAAGTGAGTTGGTGTGTTTATAGATTTCTAGTTAGAGTGAGCCTTAACTTTTAGTTGTGTATCAAGTGCATGCATTATGATCTTTTAGGATGGGTTAGGGGTGTCAAGTGAATGAGTTGGGTCAAATTTGATTGAGTTATAATGAGTCACGATAATAAATGGGTCAAGATTTAATCTAAATTTTGCTTGAATTAAAATAGATTGAGTAATGAGTTATAGAAGGGGTCAAGAGCTAACCTAATTCAGTTTTACTAAGTTTTAGTTGTCTTATTTGTTCTTTTACAATATTTTAGTATGTGATAAAATTAATCTTTTCTTTATTATGATCATATATAACATATATCTAATTAAACAAAATTAAAAATATTCGACAAAATTTCTCTAGAGTCAATTTGGGCAACACATCAACTCAATTTTTAAATGAGCTTGCCATAAGTTTAAGTAGGTTTGGTGGCACCAGACGACACATGAGAGCATTTTATGGGCCATGGAATAGGAAAAAGGCGATTTCAATAGTTTTTCATGGGAGTTAGCCCACGATTCCTGGCGCTACCCGGGGCTCGGGGCCAACTTTCCCCAAAAATTATACCGAGGCATCCGTAACGAGCCCAAAAAGAGGTCCAGGCAGCCCAGAGGGGTTGGAGATGACCTGGTAGGATTTTATGGGCCAAAAAATAGAAACATGCAAGGGGCACGCAACGAGCCTGACAATAGGCCTAGGTGGCCCGGCAGGGTTAGAGATGTTCTTGTAGGATTTTATGGACCAAGGAACAGGAAATAAGCGATTTTGATAATTTTTTGTTGGTGTTAGCCCACGGTTCCAGGTGTTGCCCAGGGCTCGGGCAAACTTTCCCAAACAATTATATCGAGGGGTCTGTAACGAGCCCAGCAAGATGCCCAACAGGGTTGGAGATAGCCTGGTAGGATTTTATGGTCCAAGGAATAGGAAACAGTAGATTTGAGCCGTTTTTTATGGGTGTTAGCTCACGGTTCCTGGCACTGCCCTGGGCTCGAGGCCAACTTTCTCGAAAACTTATATTGAGGGGTCTATAACGAGCCCAGAAAGAGGCCCAGGTGGCCCAACGGGGTTGGAGATGGCCTAGTAGAATTTTATGGGCCAAGAAACGGGAAACAAATGATTTTGACAGTTTTTCATGGGTGTAAGTCCACGGTTCTTGGCGTTGCCCGGGGCTCGGGGCCAAATTTTCAAAAATATTTTACTTAGAGGTCCTTAACGAGCCAGGCAAGAGGACTAAGTTGCTTAGTGGGGTTGGAGATAGCCTGGTAAGATTTTATGGGCTAAGGAACAAAAAATAAGCGATTTTGACAATTTTTCATGGGTGTTAGCCCGCGGTTCCTGGCGCTGCTCGGTTCTCGGGGCCAAATTTTCCGAAAGATTATACCTAGGTATCCATAACGATCCAAGCAAGAGACCCAACTGGCCTGGCAGGGTTGGAGATGGCATGGTAGGATTTTATGGGCAAGGAAATAGGAAATAGATAATTTGGGCAGTTTTTTGTGGGTGTTAGCCCACAGTTCCTGGCGCTGCCCGGGACTTTTGGCCAAATTTCTCAAAAACTTATACCGAGGGGTCCGTAATGAGACAGGAAAGAGGCCCAGGTGACCTTGCAGGGTCGGAGATAGCCTAGTAGAATTTTATGGGCCAAGGAATAGTAAACAAATGATTTGGGTAGTGTTTTGTACGTGTTAGCCCACGGTTCTTGGTGCTGCCGGGGACTCAGGGCAAACGTTCCTAAAACATTATAACGAGGGGTCCATAACGATCCAGGCAAGAGGCCCAGGTGGCCCGACGGGATTAGAGATGGCTTGGTAGGATTTTATGGGCCAAGGAACTGGAAATAGGTGATTTCACTAGTTTTTCGTAGGTGTTAGACCACAGTTCCTTGCACTGCCCGGGGCTCGAGGTAAACTTTTTTGAAATATTATATCTTGTGGCCCGTAATGAGCTAGGAAAGAGGCCCAGGTTGCCCGGTGGGGTTGGAGATAGCCTAGTAGGATTTTATGGGCAAAGAAACAGGAAACTTGCGATATTGACAGTTTTTCATGGGTGTTAGCCCATGATTCCTGGAGATGCACTGGGCTTGGGGCAAATTTTACCAAAAATATTTATCGAGGTATCTGTAACGAGCCAGGCAAGAGGCCCAAGTGGCCCGACAGGGTTGGAGATGTCCTGGTAGAATTTTATGGGCCAAGAAAAAGGAAACAAACGATTCCAATAATTTTTTGTGGGTGTTAGCCCACGATTTCTGGTGCTGCCCAGGGCTCGGGGATAAATTTCCTGAAACTTCATACCGAGGGGTTCGTAACAAGCTAGGCAAGAGGCCTAACTGGCTCGGTGGGGTTGGAGATGGCCAAGTGCGATTTTATGGACCAAGGAATAGGAAACAGGTGATTTCAGTAGTTTTTCATAGGTGTTAGCCCACGGTTGCTGCTGTTGCCAGGGGCTCTGGGCAAACTTTATCAAAAGAATATACCGAGGGGTTCGTAACTAGCCAGGAAAGAGGCCCAACGGGGTCGGAGATGACCTGGTAGGATTTTATGGGCCAAGGAACAGGAAACTGGTAATTTCAGCAGTTTTTTATGGGTGTTAGCCCACGGTTCCTGGCGCTGCCCGTGGCTAGGGGAAACTTTTCTGATAAATTATATCGAGGGGTCCCTAACGAGCCAGGCAAGATGCCCAAATGGCCCGATGGGGTTAGAGATGGTCTTGTAGGATTTTACGGGCCAAGGAATAGGAAACTTACGATTTTGACAGTTTTTTGTGGGTGTTAGCCCACGGTTCCTGGCGCTGCCCTGGGCTCGGAGCCAACATTCCAAAAAAATTATACTGAGGGGTCTGTAATGTGCTAGGAAAGAGGCCTATCTGGCCCGATGGGGTTGGAAATGACCTGGTAGGATTTTATGGTCTAAGGAACAGGAAACAGACGATTTGGATAGTTTTTCGTGGTTGTTTGCCCACAGTTCCTAATGCTGTCCAGAGCTCAGGGCTAACTTTCTCGAAAAATTATATCGAGGGATCCGTAACGCGATAGGTAAGAGGACCAGGTGGTCCGACAGGGTAGGAGATGGCCTGGTAGGAGTTATGGGCCAAGGAACAGGAAATAGACGATCTGAAAAGTTTTTCGTGGGTGTTAGCCTATGGTTCCTGGTGCTACCCGGAGATCTAGGCCAAATTTCCCAAAACATTATACCGATATGTCCTTAACGAGCCACGCAAGAGGCCCAACGGGGTTGGAGATGGCCTGGTAGGATTTTATGGGCCAAGGAATAGGAAAAAGGTGATTTTGGTAATTTTTCGTGGGTGTTAGCCCACGGTTCCTAGCGCTGCTCAGGGCACGATGCCAAATTTCCTAAAAAATTATACTGAGTTGTCTATAACGAGCCAGGAAAGAGGCTTAGATGGCCCGACGGGGTTGGAGATAGGCTGGTAGGATTTTATGGGCCTAGGAACAGGAAAAAGGTAATTTTGATAGTTTTTTGTAGGTGTTAGCCCATTGTTCCTACCGCTACCAATCGCTCAGGTCAAACTTTCCCAAATAATTATACTGAGAGGTTCGTAATGGGTCAGGCAAGAGGTCCAAGTGGCCCGGCGGGGTTAGAGATGGCCTGGTGGGATTTTATGGGCCAAGGAATAGGAAACAAGTGATTTCAGAAGTTTTTCGTGGGTGTTAGCCCATGGTTCCTGGCGCTGCCCGGGGCTCGAGGCCAACTTTGCCAAAATATTATATCAAGGGGTCCTTAACGAGCAAGGCAAGAGGCTCAGGTGGCCCGGAGGGGTTCGAGATGGCCTGGTATAATTTTATGGGCCTAGGAATAGGAAACAGACAATTTTGGCCATTTTTCATGGGTGTTAGCCCACGGTTCCTGGAGCTGCCCGGAGCTCGGGGCTAACTTTCCCAAAAAATTATATCGAGGGTTTTGTAATGAGCTAGGAAGGAGGCCTAGGTTGGCCACCGGGGTTGGATATAGCCTTGTAGTATTTTATGGGCCAAGGAACAAGAAACAATTTGGATAAATTTTCGTGGGTATTACCCATAGTTCCTGGCGCTGCCCTGGGATCGGGGCTAACTTTCCAAAAAATTATACCAAGGGGTCTGTAACAAGCCAGAAAAGTGGCACAGGTCGCTCGTCGGGGATTGATATGGCGTGCTAGTATTTTATGGGCCAAGGAACAAGAAACAAACAATTTAGACAGTTTTTCATGGGTAGCCCACAGTTCCTGGCACTGCCCAGAGCTCGGGGCTAACTTTCTCCAGAAATTATACCGAGGGGTCTGTAATGAGTTGGTCAAGAGGCCCAGGTTGCTCGCCCGCGTTGGATATGGCCTGGTAGTATTTTATGGGTCAAGGAACAAGAAATAGGCGATTTGGATAGTTTTTCATGGGTGTTAGCCCACGGTTCCTGGCGCTGCCCGATGCTCGGGGACAAATTTCCCAAAAAAGTATACCAAGCGGTCTGTCACAAGCCAGGAAAGAAGCTCAGGTGGCCCGTTGTGGTTGGATATGGCCTGGTGGTATTTTATAGGCCAAGGAACAAGAAATAAGTGATTTGGGCAATTTTTCTTGTGTGTTATCCAACGGTTCCTGGCACTACACGGGGCTCGGGGATAACTTTCCTAAAAGATTATATCGAGGGGTTTGTAATGAGCCACGTAAGAGGCCCAGGTGGCCCGAGGGGTTTGGATATGGCCTGATAGTATTTTATGGGCCAATAAAAAGAAACAGGCAATTTGGGCAGTTTTTCATGGGTGTTAGCCCATGGTTCCTGACGCTGCACGGGTCTCGGGGCCAATTTTCCAAAAATTTTATACCAGGGGTCTGTAACAAGCCAGGCAAGAGGCCAAGGTGGTTCAACGGGGTTGGATATGGCCTGGTAGTATATTATGGCAAAGGAACATGAAACAGACAATTTGGGCAATTTTTTGTGGGTGTTAACCCACGGTTTAAGGCGCTGCCCGGAGCTCGTGGCGAACTTTCATAAAAAATTATACCGAGTGTTCTGTAATGAGCCAGGAAAGAGGCCCAGGTGGCTAGCCGGGGTTGGATATGGCGTGGTAGTAATTTATGGGCCAAGTAACAAGAAACAACGATTTGGGTAGTTTTTTGTGGGTGTTAACCCATGGTTCTTTGTGCTGCGCAGAGCTCGGGGCCAACTTTCTCAAAAAATTATACCGAGGGGTCTGCAACGAGTCAGGAAAGAGTCCCAGGTGTCCCACCGGGTTTGTATATGGCCTGGTAGTAATTTATGGGCCAAGGAATAAGAAACAAGCAATTTAGGCAGTTTTTTATGGGTGTTAGCCCACGGTTCCTGGCGCTGCCTACGGCTCGGGGCTAAATTTCTCAAAACTTTTGTACCGAGGGGTCTGTAATGAGCCAGGCAAGAGGCCCAGGTGTCCCACCGGTGTTGGATATGGCCTTGTAGTATTTTATGGGCAAAGGAACAAGAAACAGACAATTTGAGAAGTTTTTTGTAGGTGTTAGCCCACGATTCTTGGTGCTGCCCGGGGCCAACTTCTCCAAAAATATATATTGAGGGTATGTAATGAGACATGAAAGAGGCTCAGGTGGCCCACCGGGGTTGGATATGGCCTGATAATATTTTATGGGCCAAGGAATAAAAAACAATTAATTTGGGTAGATTTTTGTGGGTGTTAGCCCGCGGTTCCTGGCTGCCTGGTACTTGGGGCCAACTTTCCCAAAAACTTATACCGAGGGGTTTATAACAAGCCAGTCAAGAGGCCCAGGTGGCCCATCAGGGTTTGATAAGGCCTCATAGTATTTTATGGGCCAAGGAACAAGAAACAAATGATGTGGGTAGTTTTTTGCGGGTATTAGCCCACAACTCCTTGAGTTGCCCAGGGATCGAGGCCAACTTTCACAAAACATTATACCGAGGGGTCTGTAACAAGCCAGGTAAGAGGCCCAAGTGGCCCGTCTAGGTTTGATATGGCCTTAGAGTATTTTATGGTCCAAGGAACAAGAAATATGCGATTTGGGCAATTTTTCGTGCGTGTTAGCCCACAGTTCCTGGCGCTGCCCGGGGCTTGGGGACAACTTTCCCATAAAATTAGACCAAGGGGTCTGTAAAGGGCGAGGCAAGAGGACCAGGTGGCCCACCGGGGTTGGATATGACCTGGTATTATTTTATGGGCAAAGGAATACAAAATAGGTGATTTAGGCAGTTTTTCGTGGGTGTTAGCCCATGGTTCCTAGCGCTGCCCGGGGCGCGGGGATAAATTTCTAAAAAACTTATACCGAGGGTTCTGTAACAAACCAGGAAAGAGGTCCAGATAGTTCGCCGGGGTTGAATATTGCCTGGTAGTATTTTATTGGTGGAGGAAATGGAAACATGTGATTTGGGCAATTTTTCGTGGGTGTTAGCCCACGGTTCCTGGCGTTGCTCAGGGCTCGGGGCCAACTTTCTAAAAATATTATACCGAGGGGTCTATAACGAGCTAGGAAAAAGGTACACGTAACCTGCCAGGGTTGGATATGGTCTGGTAGTATTTTATGGGCCACGGAACAAGAAACAAATGATTTGGGCGATTTTTTGTGGGTGTTAGCCCATGGTTCCTGGCACCGCCCGGGTCTCAGGGCCAACTTTCCAAAAAGTTTATACCAAGGGGTATGTAATGAGCAAGGCAAGATGCAAAAGTGGTCCGCCAGGGTTAGATATAGCCTGGTAGTATATTATGGGCCAAGGAAATAGAAATAGGTAATTTGGGCAGTTTTTCGTGGATGTTAGCTCACGATTTTAGGCACTGTCCGAGTCTCAGGGCAAACTTTCCTAAAATATTAAATCGAGGGGTCTGTAAAATTCTCAAGCAAGAGTCCCAGGTGGCCCACCGAGGTTGGATATGGCCTAGTAGTATTTTATGGGCAGAGGAACAAGGAATAAGCGATTTGGGAAGTTTTTTGAGGGTGTTAGCCCACGGTTCCTAGAGTTGCTCGAGTCTCGGGACCAACTTTCCCATAACATTATACTGAGGGGTCAATAACGAGCCATGCAAAAGGCCCAGATGGCCCGCTGTGTTGGATATGACCTTGTAGTATTTTATTTGCAAAGGAACAAGAAATAGGGGATTTTGGTAGTTTTTCGTGGGTATTAGCCCATGGTTCCTGGTGCTGCCCGGCGCTCGAGGCTAAATTTCCCAAAATATTATATCGAATGGTCTGTAACGAGCCAGGCAAGAGGCTCGAGTGTCCTGTTGGGGTTGGATATGGCCTTGTAGTATTTTATGGGCCAAGGAATAAGAAACAGATGATTTGGATAGTTTTTCATGGGTGTTAGCCCACGGTTCCTGGCGCTGTCTTGGGATCGAGGCCAACTTTCCCAAAACATTATACTTATAGGTCTGTAACGAGCTATCCAAGAGGCCCAGGTGGTCCGTCGGAGTTTGATTTCTCCTGGTAGTATTTTATGCGCCAAGGAACAAGAAACAAATAATTTTGACAGTTTTTTGTGGGTGTTAGCCCAAGGTTCCTGGCGGTGCCCGGGACTGGGGGTTAACTTTTACAAAATATTATATCGAGGGGTCTGTAACAAGCCAGGAAAAAGGTCCAGGTAGCCCGCCGGGGTTGGATATGGCCTGGTATTATTTTATGGGTCAAGGAACAAGAAATAAGCAATTTGGGAAGTTTTTCGTGGGTGTTAGCCCACAATTTTAGGTGCTTCTCGGGGCTCGAGGCAAACTTTCCAAAAATATTATACTGAGAGGTCTGTAATGAGCCAGGAAAGAGGCCTAGGTGGTCTGCCGGGGTTGGATATAGCCTGGTAGTATTTTATGGGCCAAGGAATAAGAAATAGCTATTTGGGAAGTTTTTCGTGGGTGTTAGCCCATGATTCCTGGCACTGCCCGGGGCTCGAGGCTAACTTTCCCACAAAATTATATCGAGGGTTCTGTAACGAGCCAGGCAAGAGGCTCAGGTGTCTTGTTGGGTTTTGATATGGCTTGGTAGTATTTTATGGGCTAAGGAATAAGAAACTGACAATTTAGGCAGTTTCTTGTGGGATCTAGCCCACGGTTCCATGCGCTACCTGAGGCTAGGGGCCAAATTTCCCAAAAACTTATACTAAGAGGTATGTAACGAGCCAGGAAAGAGGCTCAAGTGGCCCGCTGGGATTATATATGGCCTGATAGTATTTTATGGGCCAAGGAACAAGAAGCAAGTGATTTAGGCAGTTTTTCGTGGGTTTTTGCCCACGGTTCCTGGAGCTACCGGGGACTCGGAGCCAACTTTCCCAAAATATTATATCGAGGGGTCTTTAATGAGCCAGGAAAGAGAATCAGGTGGCCCGTGGGGGTTTGATATGACCTGGTAGTATTTTATGGGCCAAGGAACAAGAAACAAGTGATTTGTGCGATTTTTCTTGGGCAGTAGCCCAGGACTCCTTGCGCTGCCCGGGGCTCTAGGCCAACTTTCCCTAAACATTATACTGAGCGGTATGTAACGAGCTAGGCAAGAGGCCCAGGTTGTCCGCCTGGGTTGGATATTGCCTGGTAGTATTTTATGGGTCAAGGAACAAGAAACAAACGATTTAGGCAGTTTTTCATAGGTGTAAGCCCACTGTTCCTAGTGCTGCCCAGGGCTTGAGGCCAACTTTCCCAAAAACTTATACTGAGGGGTCTATAACAAGCCAGGCAAGAGACCCAGGTGGCCCACCGGGGTTAGATATGTCCTGTTAGTATTTTATGGGCCAAGGAAAAAGTAACAGGCGATTTGGGCAGTTTTTCGTGGGTGTTAGCCCATAGTTTCTGGAGTTGAATGGGGTACGGGGCCAACTTTCCAAAAATATTATATCGAGGGGTCTGTAATAAGCCAGGAAAGAGGCCCAGGTGGCCCACCGGGTTTGGATATGGCCTGGTAGTATTTTATGGGCCAAGGAATAAGAAATAGGCAATTTAGGCAGTTTTTACTGGGTGTTAGCACACGATTCCTGGCGCTGCCCGAGGATCGGGGCCAACTTTCCCAAAAACTTATATCGAAGGGTCTGTAATGAGCTAGACAAGAGGCCCAAGTGTCCTGCCGGGGTTGGATATGGCCTGGTAGTATTTCATTGACCAAGGAACAAGGAGTAGGCGATTTGGGCAGTTTTTTATGGGTGTTAGCCCACCGTTCCTGGTGTTGCTCGGGTTTCGGGGCAAAATTTTAAAAAATATTATACCGAGGGGTCTGTAACGAGCTAGGCAAGAAGACTAGGTGGCCCTCCGCGGTTGGATATAGCCTGCTAGTATTTTATGGGCCAAGGAGTAAGAAACAGACGATTTAGGTAGTTTTTTGTGGGTGTTATCCCACGACTCCTGGCGCTGCCCAGAACTCGAGGCCAAAATTTTAAAATTATTATACCGCGGGGTCAGTAACGATCCAGGAAATAGGCCCAGCTGGCTCACCTGTATTGGATATGGCCTTGTAGTATTTTATGGGCTAAGGAACAAGAAATAGGCAATTTGAGTAATTTTTTATTGGTGTTAGCCCACAGTTCTTGGTGTTGCCCGGGGCTCGGGGTTAACTTTCCCAAAATATTAGACCGAGAGGTCCGTAACGAGCCAGGCAAGAGGACCAGGTGTCTCTCCAAGGTTTGATATTGCCTGGTAGTATTTTATGGACCAAGGAACAAGAAATAGGCAATTTAGGTAATTTTTTGTGGATGTTAGCCTACGGTTCCTGGCGCTGCCCAGGGCTCGAGGCCAACTTTCCCAAAATATTATACCAATGGGTATTTAATGATCAAGACAAGGGGACCAGGTGGCCGACCTTGGTTGAATATGGCCTGGTAGTATTTTATGGGCCAAGGAAAAAGAAACAGGCGATTTGAGTAGTTTTTCATGGGTGTTAGTCCACAATTCCTTACGCTGCTCGGGGCTCGGGGCCAAATTTCCCAAAACATTATACACACGGTCCTGTAACGAGCCAGGCAAGAGGCCCAGGTGGCCTTTCGGGGTTTGACATGGTCTGGTAATATTTTATGGGCCAAGGAACAAGTAATAGGAGATATGGGTAGTTTTTCGTGTGTGTAAGCCCACAGTTTGTGGCGCTGCCCGGGGCTCGGGGCCAATTTTCTAAAAAAATATACTGAGGGGTCTTTAACAAGCCATGAAAGAGGTTCAGGTGGCCCGCCGGGGTAATATATGGCCTGGTAGTATTTTATGGGCCATGGAATAAGAAACATGCGATTTGGGAAGTTTTTCATGAGTGTTAGCCCACGGTTCCCTGCGTTACCCGAAGCTCTGGGATAATATTCCTAAAAGATTATACCGAGGGGTATGTAACGAGCCAAGAAAGAGGCTCTGGTGACCCTCCGGGATTTGATAAGACTTGGTAGTATTATATGGGCCAAGAAACAAGAATATGGAGATTTGGGTTGTTTTTAGTGGGTGTTAGCCCACGATTCTTGGCGCTGCCTGAGGCCTGGGTCCAAATTTCTAAAAATCATATATCGATGGGTCTGTAATGAGCCAGCCAAGAGGCCTAGGTGACTCGTCGGTGTTGAATATGGTCTTGTAATATTTTATGGGCCAAGGAACAAGAAATATGCGATTTGGGTAGTTTTTCATGGGTGTTAGCCCACGGTTCCTGGCGCCGCCCGGGGCTCAAGGAAAACTTTCGCAAAAGATTATTTCGAGGGGTATGTAACGAGCAAGGCAAGTAGCCCAGGTTACCCGTCGGGGTTTGATATGGTCTAGTAGTATCTTATGGGCCAAGGAACAAGTAACAGGCGATTTGGACAGTTTTTTGTGGGTGTTAGCCCACGCTTCTTGGCGCTGCCTGGGGCTCGGGGCAACTTTCCCAAAACATTATACCAAGGGGTATGTAACGCGCCAGTAAGGAGACCAAGGTGCCCTGCCGGGTTGGATATGACCTGGTAGTATTTTATGGGCCAATGAGCAAGCAAAAGGCAATTTAGGAAGTTTTTCGTGAGTGTTAGCCCACGGTTCTTGGCGTTGCCTAGGGCTTGCGGCCAACTTTCATAAAGAAATATTCTGAGGGGTCTATAATGAACTTGGCAAGAGGCCCAGGTGGCACACCGGGGTTGGATATGGCCTGATAGTATTTTATGGGCCAAGGAACAAGAAACAGACAATTTGGGTCATTTTTCGTGTGTGTTAGCCCACAGTTCCTTATGCTACCTGGGCCTCGGGGCCAACTTTCCCAAAATATTATATCGAGGGGTCTTTAACGATCCATGGAAGAGGCCCACCGAGGTTGGATATGGACTGGTAGTATTTTATGGGCCATGGAAAGAGAAATAGGTGATTTGGGTAATTTTCGTGGGTGTTAGTACACAATTCCTAGCGCTCCCCGGGGCTCGTGCTATCTTTCCCAAACAATTATACTGAGGGGTCTGTAATGATCCAGGAAAGAGGTCCAAGTGGCCCGCTGGGGTTGGATTTGGCATGATTGTATTTTATGGGCAAAGGAATAAGAAACATATGATTTGGGTAGTTTCTCATAGGTGTTAGCCCGCGGTTTCAGGCGTTGCCTCAAGGCTTTGGGCCAATTTTCTTAAAAACTTATACCGAGGAATCTGTAACTAGCCAGGCAAGAGGCTCAGGTGGCTCGCTGGGGTTAGATATGGCCTGATAATATTTTATGGGTAAAGGAACAAGAAATAAGCAGTTTGGGTAGTTTTTCGATTCCTAGCGCTGCCCGAGGCTCGGGACTAACTTTCAGAAAAAATTATACTAAGGGGTCTGTAACGAGCCAGGCAAAAGGCCTAGGTGGCCCGCCGGGGTTGGATATGGCCCAGTAGTATTTTATGGGCCAAGGAACAAGAAACAAATGATTTAGGATATTTTTCGTGGGTGTTAGCCTGTGGTTCTTGGCGCTGCCTACGGCTCGGGGTCAACTTTTCCAAAAAATTATACTAAGGGGTCTGTAACTATCCAAAAAAGAGGCTTAGGTGGCCCACCGAGGTTGGATATGGCCTGATTGTATTTTATGGGCCAAGGATCAAGAAACAGGTGAATTGGGCAGTTTTTTGTAGGTATTAGCCCACGGTTCCAGGCGTTGCCCGGGGCTCGGGGAAAATTTTCCCAATAAATTATACCAAAGGGATTGTAACGAGCCTGGCAAGAGGCCCAGGTATCCCGACAGGGTTGGATATGGCCTGGTAGTATTTTATGGGCCAAGGAAAAAGAAACAGGCTATTTGGGCAGTTTTTCATATGTGTTAGCCCACGGATCTTGGTGCTACCAGGGGCTCGGGGCCAAATATCTCAAAATATTATACCGAGGGGTCTTTAACAAACCACACAAGAGGCCCAGGTGGTCCTCCTAGGTTGGGTATGACTTGGTAGTATTTTATGGGCCAAAGAATTAAAAAGAAATGATTTGGGTAGTTTTTCATGGATGTTAGCCCACGGTTCCTGGTGCTACCCGGGGCTAGAGGCCAACTTTCCACAAATATTATACCGAGGGGTTTGTAACGAACCAATAAATAAGCCCAGGTGTCCCGTCGGGGTTGGATATGGCTTGTAGTATTTGTGGGCTATGGAACAAGAAACAGGCAAATTTGGATAATATTTTGTGGGTGTTAGCCCACGATTCCTGGCACTGCCCAGGGCTCGGGGCCAACTTTCCCCAAAAACTATACCATGGGGTCTGCAACGCACCAGGCAAGAGTACCAGGTGGCTTACCGGAGTTGAATATGACCTGGTAGTATTTTATGGGCCAAGGAAAAGCAAACATGCCATTTCGGTAGTTTTTCGATGGTGTTAGCCCATGGGTCCTGGCACTGCCCGGGGATCGGGGTCAACTTTCCCGAAATATTATACCGAGGGGTTTGTAACGAGCCACGCAAGAGTCCCAAGTGGCCCACCGGGGTTAGATATGGCCTGGTAGTATATTAAGGGCCAAACAACAAGAAACAAGCAATTTGGGCAAAGTTTCATAGGTGTTAGCCCACGGTTCCTGGCGTTGCCCGGGGCTCGGGGCCAACTATCCCAAAATATTATACTGAGGGGTCTGTAACGAGCAAGGAAAGATGTCCAAGTGGCCTACCGGGGTTGGATATGACCTGGTAGTATTTTATAGGCCAAGGAAAAAGAAACAGGTGATTTGGGCAATTTTTTGTGGGTATTAGTCACGGTTCCTAGCGCTGCCCGGGGCTAGGAGCCAACTTTCACAAAACAATATACCGAGGAGTCTATAACGATCCAGGAAATAGGCCCAGATGATCCTCTGGGGTTGGATATGATATGGTAGTATTTTATGGGACAAGGAACAAGAAAGAGGCGATTTGGGCAGTTTTTCATGGGTATTAACTCATGGTTCCTGGCGCTGCCCGGGTCTCAAGGAAAACTTTCCCAAAAAATTATATCAAGGGGTTTGTAACGAGATAGACAGGAGGCCCAAGTGTCCTACTGGGATTGTATATGGCGGGTAGTATTTATTGCATCAAGGAACAAGAAACAAACGATTTGGATAGTTTTTCGTGGGTATTAGCCCACAGTTCTTGGGGCTGCCAGAGGCTCGAGGCCAACCTTCCCAAAAAATTATGCCGAGGGGTCTATAATAATCCAGGCAAGAGGCCTAGGTTGCTCGTCAGGGTTGGATATGGCATGGTAGTATTTTATTAGCCAAGGAACAAGAAACAAACGATTTGGGCAGTTTTTTGTGGGTGTAAGCTCACAGTCCCTGGCGCTTCCCATGGCTCTGGGACAACTTTCCAAAAACATTATATCGAGGGGTCTGTAACGAGTTAGGACAGAGGCCTAGGTGGCCCGTTGGGGTTGGGTATGGCCTGGTAGTATTTTATGGGCCAAGGAACAAGAAATAGGTGATTTAGGCAGTTTTTTGTGAGTGTTAGCCCACAGTTGCTGGCGCTGCCCGGGGCTCGGAGCTAACTTTTCCAAAAAATTATACCAAGGGGTCTATAACAAATCTTGCAAGAGGCCTTGGTGGCCCTCCACGGTTGGATGTGGCCTGATAGTATTTTATTTTCCAAGGATCCAGAAATAAGCAATTTGAGTAGTTTTTTGTAGGTGTAAGCCCACAGTTCCTGGCGCTTCCCATGGCTCGGGGTCAACTTTCTGAAAAAGTTATACCGAGGGGTCTTTAACGAGTCAGGAAAGAGGCCCAAGTGTCCTGCTGGGATTGGATATGGCCTTGTAGTATTTTATGGGCAAAGGAACAAGAAACAGGCGAGTTGGGCATTACCCGGGGCATGAGACAGTCAAGAGGCCCATGTGGCCCGCCGGGGTTGGATATGGCCTGGTAGTATTTATGGACCAAAGAACATGAAACAGGCGATTTGGACAGTATTTTGTGGGTCTTAGCCCATGGTTCCTGGCGCTACCCGGGGTTCATAGCCATCTTGCAACAAAAATTATACCGAGAGGTCTCTAACGATGTAGGAAAGATTCCCAGGTGGCCCACTGGGGTTTGATATGGCCTGGTGTATTTTATGGGCTAAGGAATTAGAAACATACGATTTGGGTAGATTTTCATGGGTATTAGCCCATTGTTCCTGGCGCTACCCGGAGCTTGGGGCCAACTTTCCCAAAATATTATATCGAGGAGTCTGTAACGAGCCTGGAAAGAGGCCCAGGAGGCCCTCTGGGGTTGGATATGGCTTGGTAGTATTTTATGGGCCAAGGATCAAGAAACAAATGATTTGGGCAGTTTTTCATTGGTGTTAGCTCACGATTCCTGACACTGCACGGGACTCGAGGCCAACTTTCCCAAACAATTATACCGAGGGGTCTGTAACGATCCAGATAAAAGGTTTAAGTGGGCCGCCATGGTTGGATATGGCCTGGTAGTATCTTATGGGCCAAAGAACAAGAAATATGTGATTTGGGCAGTTTTTTGTGGGTGTTCCCCCATGTTCCTGGCGCTGCCAGGGGCTCGGGGCTAACTTTCCCTAAAATTTATATCGAGGGGTCTTTAACTCGCCAATCAAGAGGACAAGATGGCCCGTCGGGGTTTGATTTGACCTTGTAGTATTTTATGGCCCAAAAAACAAGAATAAAGTGATTTAGCAGTTTTTCGTGGGTGTTAAACAACTGTTCCTGGCTCTTCCCGGGGCTCGCTTCCAACTTTCCTAAAGAAATATACCAAGGGGTCTATAAAAGGCTTTTCAAGAGGCCCAGAAGGCCCGTCGGAGTTGGATATGACCTGGTAGTATTTTATGGGCCAAGGAACAAGAAATAGGCAATTTGGGAAGTTTTTCGTATGTGTTAGCCCACGGTAGTTGGTGCTTCTCTGGGCTTGGGGAAAACTTTTCTAAAATATTATACCGAGGGTCTATAACGAGCCAGTCAAGAGGCTCAGTTGGCCCGCCGGGGTTGGATTTGGCCTAGTAGTATTTTATGGGCCAAGGAACAAGAAAAATGCTATTTGGGCAGTGTTTTGTGGGTGTTAGCCCACAGTTCCTGGCGCTGCCCGGGGCTCGAGGCCATTTTTCCTAAAAAATTATATTGAGGGTCTGTAATGAGCCAGGAAAGAGACCTAACTGGCCCGCCGGGGTTGTATATGACCTGGTAGTATTTTATGGGTCAAGGAACAAGAAACAGGCAATTTGGGCAGTTTCTCATGGGTTTTAACCCGCAGTTCCTAGAGTTGCACTGGGGCTTAGGGCCAACTTTACAAAATATTATACTGAGGGGTATGTAACGAGCTAATCAAGAGGCCCAGGTGGCTGGATGGTGTTAGATATGACCTGGTAGTATCTTATGGGTCAAGGAACTAGAAATAAGTGATTTGACAATTTTTGATGGGTGTTAGCCCACAGTTCCTGGCTCTGCTCGGGACTGGGTACCAACTTTCCCAAAAACATTATACCGATGGATCTATAAAAAGCCAGGCAAGATGACCAGGTGTCCCACCAGGGTTGGAT